>ONZH01000874.1:0-100380 GCA_900303285.1 Rhinella marina
ATAAAATATATACATTTCATGATATTAGGAGAATCAGATTTAAAGAATTATCTCTTTATAGTGATTTTTTTTTCTAAAACTTGGACTACATTGCCAATACATTGAAAGAATATTTTAAATTGTTGCTCCACATCATCTTGATTAAATTGATATTCCATCTTCTATGCGTCCAAACCTTCATAGAAAAGATGTAAATACATATGGAAAGTGGTTTGATAAATATGTAGATAGGAGAAAGGACAATATCTGCCAATGACACTCAGGATGTTACATTGTGTTTGTCACAAAGCAAGATTGTAGCAAGTTGGTAATTTAATTCTAACATAAAGAGCAGAACCAGAAATGTAAAACTGTATGAATAACAACAAGGTCAGGGGGGCCAGGAAAAATGTCAGCCATTCAAAGACAAATCACAAAGGCTGAAGCCTGCATGAGAACAATTTTATTTTAGTAACTTTCACATGTACAGAATCTATCTATCTATCAAATTCAAAAAGCTTTATTGGCATGTCTAAGTACAGAAATGTAGCATTGCCAAAGCAAAAGAAAATAAGTATTGTGGAGAGGGGTTTGAAGGTGTGAATTAAAGGGGGTTGATGTTGGGTTAAAGGGGCAGTATAGGGGTATAATAGTCCATGGTGTCTCAAAATATAGTGGGCAGTAAAGGTGTCCATGGTGTCTCAACATATAGGGGGCAGTAAAGGGTTGGGGGTGGTTGTAGGGACAGTATTGGGGCATACCAGTCCATGGTATCTCATCTTCCTCTTAGTTGGTGGCAGGTGGAGACATATTGGGCCACAATCTCCACAGTGGACTCCTCTTCCCCCAATAGGATGTGGAGTTTCCTCTGCTCATCTATGGAGGTGAAGTCCAGGATGTGAGTGGAGAGTCTCTGGAAGTAAGTAGCCCTCACAGGTGAGTATTTTATGCAGTGTAGCAGGCAGTGGGCCTCATCCTCCGGGACCCCCGGAACGCAGTGCTGGCACAATCTGCTCTCCCGCAGCTTGTATGTCTGCCTGTGCCACCTGTCTGCATCTCCAGGCTGTGGGCGCTCAGTCTGTACAGGCTCAGGGTCTGTCTGAGTTTGGGGTGGGGTATCCTCTCTAGGTGGAGCACCATTGTGTAGTCCCTTTGCAGTGATTTGTATACGGTGAGTTTCTTGGAGTTGTTTATTTTGCTTCTCCATTCCTCTTTGCATCCCTCTATGACCCCCTTTATTTATGATTTATTCAGGGCATATTGGGCTTTTTGGCTGGACAGGCAACTGGGTTGGAGGGCACAGAGTTTTCGGTGGGCCCTGGGGCTCAGCCAGGCTTGATGGTGGTAAAAACTGGGGCTGCTACTCTGTACGGTATGTGCGCCCATAATTATATCGCCCTCTTCTGCACGGTGAGTCATAGATAAAACCTGCCCAGCTCTGTCCGGTATGCCATGTTAGGGCAGGTATCTATCTATCTATCTATCTATCTATCTATCTATCTATCTATCTATCTATCTATCTCATATCTATCTATTATCTATCTATCTATCTATCTATCTATCTATCTATCTATCCATGCATCTACTTATTATCCATCCATCCATCCATAAATCTATCTATCTATCTATCTATCTATCTATCTATCTATCTATCTATATATCTCACATCTATCTATTATCTATCTAATCTAGCTATCTATGTATCTATGTCATATGTATATATCATAAAGGTAGATAGATAATTATTTGGATAATACATCATACAGTATTTAAACATTTGATATCACAGCTTTAACCTGATGCTATTTTGTAATTGTGACACAGATGGACAGCTTTATCCTTCAATTTGAAATCAAAATCAGAACTTTTCTTGAAGTTCTTTCGGAAGCGTGTGAACAATGAGAGCACATTGTAAAACCTCCTACACTCTAATAATAAGATCTTTTAATATTTTGCACAAAAGGGCCATATGCTCATGGGGACGGATCAAACATTTCCTAAAGACCGCATTATGGCCTATTCCCGCTATTATGGAGCAAGCACTTTATACTGAAAAGAAGAAAGAAACAATAATACATTGGTGACCTCAGCGCAGAGATGAGCATTTTAAGCTTTTGACCAGTTTTAATATGTTCTTACATCCTGGAAAAGGCGTTTGCGGCAGCGGAATTATGGCTAATATTAAAGGCTCAGGATGTTCAGCCTGGAGAATGTTTTTTTGTGCTGATTATATTCATGTTGCCTCAGACAGGTCAGGTCTTTGTCGGATTTCTACCTTTGACAAGGTCCAGATTGTTACTTATTAACTCATTGTACGCCAGGAATTCTATATATTTATCCATCTAATGTGTATGGTGAGCTACTGGCTCTCCACTGACATCTCTCATTGGGTTTCATTGCTCCATCCTTCTGTTCTCCTGGGAGATAAGCCTCTGCTGGAGGTGTCAGGCATCAGCTTTCTCAATTTTCCCCACTGTCAGGAGTAATAGCTGCCGATGGTATGAACGTCAGGCTAACAGCTAATGAGGGTGCATTTTACAATGGTTTTAGGTGTATGGGAGGCAGGGTCCCTGAGGTTCGTGACACCAGCACCCTTGGATGCAAGTAGGTGACAAGTTTGCACAATAAGGAGACCAGGAGAACAAATTTCCAGTACTTTTCTGAAGCTAATCCAAAGGTCATCCATGTGCACACAAGTCATTTACCACAAACCAACTTCTACAATGGTTCAGGTTAGTTCCCAGAAGTTACATAAGGGGTTATTTTCCTATCTACCAATCAATCCTCTTCCCTTGTTTCTTCAGGCTGGAAGGATGTACTATCACAATAGCTGCGGTATCCTCTCCACGAATACTGTCTCCTGACAGGTGGTCTTTCTGTCTTTAGCTATGGTGGGCAGCTGGTAGATTGGAATCTCCTCACCTAATGCAGAGGAGGCTACAGCCTGATAAACGTCAATTACCTTCCTTTGCCAATATTCTCAGTTTCTCTCTGGGTTTCCTGGTTCTTCTGTGATCTTTACCTTCTATGGGCTGGTACATGGAACTAACTCTGGAGTCCAGATAACTCTCCACAATGGCCAGCTTTTCCTAGGCTGTGTGACGTCATGTTCATTGGTCACGTGGCTTAGGCGCAGCGCAGCCCCATTGAAGTGAATGGGGCTGAGCTGCGAAACCAAGAACAGCCGCTATACAATGTACGGTGCTATGCTTGGTAAACCGGGATTTTAGTCATTAATCACTTAGACACCAAGGTAATTTGTATCATTGCAAGTGTATCAGACACTAGGACAATAGTTAAAGAGGTAATGCAGTTACCCAAGAAAACAGCTACACAGTTGAACTTATGTTGCAATTTGTATCCATGAAATCCTTAATATAGTGTTTTTTTTTCTAGTTTTGCACCATTCTTTCACAACAAATTACCCTTGTAGGCCAGGACACATTTTATTTAGCCTCTGTAGTGCAACCTGACTACAACCTCTGTAGTCCTCAGGTTAAGGCTACTTTCACACTAGCGTTTTTAAATTCCGGTATTGAGTTCCGTCAAAGGGGCTCAATACCGGAAAAAAACGCTTCAGTTTTGTCCCCATTCATTGTCAATGGGGACAAAACTGAACTGAAGACAACGGAATGCTCCTGAAAGCATTCCGTTCCGTCTTCAGACCGGAGAACAAACCGCAGCATGCTGCGGTTTGCTCTCCGGTCCAGGCATCCGCACCAAGACGGATCCGGAATGACCCCCAATGGAAGTCAATGGGGACGGATCCGTTTGGTGTGGACACACCAGTAATCCGGATCTGTCCTCCATTGATTTCCAATGGGGGGTCATTCCGGATCCGGCATACATACACACAGACTACATACAAACAAACATACAGACATACATACAAACATACAGACATACATACATACTCACATACTCCCGGGACGCCGGCAGCAGGTCTTCACGCGCCTCCTGCACGCTGCGATGACGTTTCCCCACTGCGCCCAGCAGAGGGCGCTGTGGGGAATCGTCATCACTGCGCGCAGGAGGCGCGTGAAGACGTTCTGCCGGCGTCCCGGGAGTATGTGAGTATGTATGTATGTCTGTATGTTTGTATGTATGTCTGTATGTTTGTTTGTATGTAGTCTGTGTGTTGTTTTAATGTGTGTCATGTGTGGGGCCGGAGGGCTGCTCCGGCTCCACACATGTATAGCGTTAGCACGGATCCGTCGGCACCCTTTAGGTGCCGGATCCGTGCTAACGCTAGTGTGAAAGTAGCCTAACCTAGCCCAGTTACTGTAGTTCTGCTTCTGCCCCCCTACAGAGAGCTGTGCAGTGCAAAAATATAGGATTTGTAGAGAAGGGCTGGTTTCAGGTTACATAACAGCAGTGGAGGCTCCATGACCATTAAGAAAGGTGTTTATACTTGGTTCCAAATTTACATAAGAGACAATGCATCTGGTGGGCTTGAAAAATAAAAAAAAACATTGGGTAATCAGAATATCCCTTTAAAGGGAGTCTGTCACCTGTTTTTCATCAATATAAAATTACATAAAATTACATTACATGTCACATCCCAGACATACCTGTGTGCACGTTGTGCCTTTATTCCATGTCCATGAAAAGCACTTTTATTCTTCTGAAAAATAGCCCCTAAGTGCCCAGCTCTGGTGCTGCAAGTGCCCAAAGCAAACCAGACTGAAGAGGGGAGGGCTGCTTTAGCTGCTCATATCTTGGGATTGGTGCCAGATAGAAATATAAGCCTTGTTTGAAAGCTGGCATTCCAACCTTTCAAACAATACCAGAATCATAGTATAATATCCACTATATCAGAACATATAGCTGTTAAAATTCAAGTCAGGAGAGAATGCTATTTTGAGTTTCACTTTCAGCTGGGCACTTGGGAGTTGTTTTCAAGCAGAATAAAAGTGCTTTTCCTGGAAATGGAATACACAGTGCACATAGGTATGTCTGGGATGTGACATGTAATACACACACAGTGCACACAGGTATGTCTGGGATGTGACATGGAATACAGACACACAGTGCACACAGGTATGTCTGGGATGTGACATGTAATACAGACACACAGTGCACACAGGTATGTCTGGGATGTGTCGGCAATCTTCTTTGGGGCGGTGCTCTTATATTTGTGAAAATTAGGTGACAGACTCCCTTTAATAACCCATTGGATAGCAGGTGGGTCTATTAATTTATCAAGTTGTGATGTTTTTGGGATCCTTATGTTCCTCACTAATGCTGAAGATGTATTACCCTTTACTGTTGAGAGGGTGGTGTCATCCATTTCTGGACCCCTCCCCCCTGGGCCCCAATAAAGCTTTAGAGACAGTTTCTCTGATACAGACACCATTTATTTGGTTGATTTCCTTCAGCAGTATTTCAATATGCAGGAAAACTTCACTGAAGTCAGAAGCATTTTCCTCATTTCTCCACTTCTCAAGCATTAGGACTCTCCAGAGGGTTCACACGATCTCATCTGCATTAGAGAAGTGGCTGCCATTCAGTTTACATTTCAAGGTTAGGACTTGTGTCACTTAAATAATAGCCGTGTAATCTAAGAAATGTTGTCAGTGATGTAATGCACTGTATATCCCAGATAATCTAACCTCACTCATCCCACACGTATCAACCTTTTTAATGCACTTGTCTTGGCTCTCTGGCTCGGTTTCTTCATTGATTTTTGTAAATTTTATTTTCTCAAGCTGTTTTATCACTGATGTATCTTGTTTATTAGGGGTTAGTTTAACTTCCCTTTCTCGGGCTGAGTGCTGGGGGAGTCCGGGAAGATGTTTATCACATTGATAAGCATGTTGGCACCTTTTAATTTTCCATGAATAGAATAATGAGGAAACTGTATCTGCACTCTCTATCGATTGCACTTTCTTGTGAATTCTTGCCAGCTTTTTGCAAATGATACAGGTCTAGATAACGCGTCTTGATGTATACTTGGGTTCTTTAAGAAAACCAATGACCTTACATGGGATATATCAGTACATGTTGTCTTAGGAGAACAATTTGTAGACTTTAGGAAGAGAAATGAAAGCGATACTCCAGAATTGATAAAATATTACAAATAATAAACAAGCAAATGTAATGGAGTATCGGCCCAAGCCAATTTAGTGTTCTCCTCCCTGATAAATTCGACATAAAGCTACATCAGATTTTCACACAAGTCTTAAAAGTATATAAAGATATCCAAGTAAAATGAATGAGTCAAAAATGTTAGACCTTGTCATTTAGTTCTTGAGGGAAATGATCCAATATCACTAATCACCGTGAGTGACAAAAATATTTAAACCCTTGCTTTCAGCGTCTGGTGTGACACCTTTTTACTACAATAACTGCAACTTTTTGAGATGCTTGTGTGATTTTTTCGAGCTTGATGAGCATCAACAAGTCTTCTGAGGTCCACAAAAATCTCCTTTGCTCGTGCCATGATTAACTTCCGCAAACGTGTTGTGAAGATCTATAAAACAAGTTGGCCACAAGTTGGACACCCGATTGTCATCCCCTTGATTGAAGACACCTGACTTCAAATTATGTGCTAATCCTAAAGGTTCACATACTTTCGCCACTAAAAGTCATGTGATATTGGATTATTTTCTCAATAAATACATAACCAAGTACACTATTTTTGACTTGTTTGATTTGGTTATCTTTATTTAATTTTATGATATAGTTTTAGGTCAAATGTATGCAGAAATATACAAAATTCTGAAGGGTTCACAAGTCGTGTTGATCGAGCACCAAAGTGCTCAGGTGCTCTGGTGCTCGGGTCGAACACTTGGTGATGCTCGAGTGCTCTAGAGAGCACACGAGCACAATGGAAGTCAATGGGAGAACCCGAGCACTAAACCAGGCACCTCCTGCTCTGAAGAGGGGTGGGTGTCTGGTTCACAGGAAAAGGTCAGAAAATGATGGAAACACCACTGAAATGGTTTGGGAACAGCATGGGTAGGATGTCTGGTTGCATCTTGGACTCCCAAGTCACTGCAGGGAACGATGTTGTCCGAGTATTACGCAACTTTTGCAGAATGACAATAATACGCCCAAAACCGAAGATAAAATCAATTTTAGAGGAAAAATTGTTAGGAAATTACGCTGAATGTCACAGGTATTTAGGATGCTCAAACGTTATGCAGCAGACATAGCGCAGGGCATGTCGCCTTGATTAGTGGCAGAAAAAAATTACACTGAATGTCACAGGTATTTAGGATGTTCAAACGTTATACAGCAGATGTAGCGCAGGGAATATCACCATCACTGACGGCAGAAAAAAATACACCGGATGTCACAGGTATTTAGGATGTTCAAACGTTATACAGCAGATGTAGCACAGGTAATGTCGCCTTGATTAGCGGCAGAAAAAAATACACTGGATGTCACAAGTATTTAGGATGCACAAACGTTATACAGCAGACGCTGCTCAGGTGGAGTTAAGGTCAGGCAATTTTGTGCAATTTTTGAAAAGAAAAACTAACCCTAACTAACAAAATTTTATCCCTACACCATCTGTCCCTCTTTGCAGCAGCTCTCCCTGACTAAGACTGAGCCAGGTCACATGTCACCGGGTGCTATATAGCACCCGATGACGCGTTCCTGGCCAGCCAATCACTGTAATGCCAGTAGCCAACATGGCTACAGCATTACAGTGAATGCCAGTACCTTCCCGCACGCTGATTGGCTGCATAGCAGCCAAGAAACGTGTGGGAGGGGACTCGAGCATGGCGATGCGCCGAGCATAGCGATGCACGAGCAAATACAGTGTTTGGCCGAGCATGCTCGCCTAACACTATTCACAAGCTTTTAAGCACCACTATATATAGGATAGGGGGATATGTATCTGATGGGAGGCTTCTAACCACTGGCACCCACAATGCTCACAAGAATTATCTTGTAATGTCCCTATGTGAATGGAGTAGCAGTTGTAGCATGTGTACTGCTGCTCTATTCATTTTCTATGGCAAGCATGGCCAACCTGAGGCTCTCCAGTTGTTGTAAAACTACAACTCCCACCATGCCCTGCTGTAGGCTGCCTGGGCATGCTGGGAGTTGTAATTTTGCAACAGCTGGAGAGCCTCAGGTTAGCCATACCTGCTATATGGGACTGCTGAAGATAGCCGAGCACAGTGCATGCCTATCTCCTGGCAGTCCTATAGAGGAAAAAATGGAACTGCAGGTCAAAGTATGCTGCCTCAGCATTTATTCTCTATAGGGGCATGGACCCAAATTCCCATGAATGGTGAGTGTCCCAGTGGTCAGAGCCAAGAGGTCATATGTTTATCCTTTGATCAGTAGATGAGTGTAAGTTAACCTCTTTAATGGCCACTTTTTGCTTGACTTGTACCCAGTTTCAAAATGTATCCACTTGACTGGTTAATGCAACACTAAACAAGTGAGCACTAGAATTCATAAGCTGGGGGAAAAAAATCAATATTTTTGGTGTAAATAGCTATTTCATTCAAGTTATCATCTTCAATACCTGCATACCCAGTAAAATTATTTCTATTCCTAATATGTTTTTGTATTATGCCAAAATAAGTGATACTGCTGCACTGACGAGATAAGGTGAGAAGTGACACATTTGCAGCTGTGGCGGTCTATAACAGAATGTTCTCCATTCTGTAAATTGATTGAAAGTACTACTGATCATTGAGTACCTCATTTGCTGGACTCGAAGCAGCCCAGCAGGGGGCCGCTATTATTTAAGTCTTTGAAGTACTCTGAAGGAAATGGCTTGTGTATTTGCATTGAAAACTGTTTAGGACAAGCAATGAAGAATAAAAAAGAAAAAAAAAGGAAAGGAAAGAAAAAACTTCATGCTAAGAGCTCGGAACTGGTAGTTAACAGCTGAAATCATTAATGTTGGAGCCAAATAATTCTTCATATTCCACCCCTTATTTTATTTTTAGCTAATTTTTGGATTTATTTTTCTTTATCATTTACTCTTCGATGAGATTATCGCAGCGGATGATACAAGATGATTTGGTAAGTCACAAAAATCATTTGTTCTCCCCACAGAGAAGTCTGCCTTTCCATGCTCTTGGTATTTCAAACAACCCTGTGGGACTCCAGACAATCAAAACTGAGCATATTGAAAAGGTCAAAAAAGCCAGGAACCTAGCAGCGCCCAAAATGTTCAAGACATTTAGACTTCAATCTACGCTAGTAAAGCTACAGAGGCAGTACTAATGTACTGTATTCATGATTAAGATGGTGGGTGCTAGAGGAGTTAAGCAGGTCATACACATAACATGCATGTTTACAATTCAGCACGACCAGCCAACCATCTAATGTACATACATAAGGTCTCCCAACTTATCTTCTGTCTGGGGAGATAAGGATAGAACATGTTGGATTTCAACTTTTTGTTCTAGAATAAATAAGCTGCAGATGGTGCTGACAGTGGTTCTTCCCCCCCCTTTCTATCGAGCTGAGCAAGCATGTACATGAGGTGATTCAGAATAGTAGCTGTTGGCCAAATAAGCTTATGTATACGGCAGGCATTCTAGTAGACTATCAATATGGTCCAAAATCCTGGACAACCCCCTTAACCCCATAATTGTGTTACCAGAGTCCAGCTCCAACAGTGGCAAAAGTAGCTACCTGGAGGGGGGGGGGGCTGTTTTAGATGCTGCTACTTCCTGAATGGTAGCAGCTAGAAACATGCAACTGGTCTTGTTTGAAAGCAGACAGTCCAAGCTTGCAATACCAATTCAGACAAAAATGACAGCAATATGTTCAGGACAGAGGAATATATCACTGATAGAAATAAGGATGCTGAGAATGCAGCTGAAAGTGAAAGCAAAAAAGGTCTTACTGTGATTATTCCCGACTTGATTTCTAATAGTGATTTCATGTCATTTTGGTCTTTTATGAAAGCCTGAACTGTCAGGTTTCAAACAAGACCAGTTGCATGTTTCTACCTGCTACTATTCAGGAGATAGCAGCATCTAAAGCAGCCCTCCCCCTGCATCTAGTTACTTTTCACACTGCAAGAACTGGACTCGGACAAAACAGTTAGGTGGTTAAGAAGAACAAAAATCATTAGAGATGAGCGAGTAGTGTTCGATCGAGCTGGTATTCGATCGAATACTACGCTATTTGGCGTACTCGATTTCGTTCGAGTATAACGGCGATGGCGCACTTAGAATTCGTTTCCCCTCCCACCTTCCCTGGCGCTCTTTTTCCACCAATCACCATGCAGGGGGGGTATGACAGGCACGCTGAGCACGCTGGCAGCGCGAAAACGGCGTCTACATGCATTGGCTGGAAAAACCATGTGACCTCGAATATTAAAAACTCAGCTCTTCCTGCTCGTACGCATATGCTGCGTGAACTTAGTCAGGGACAGAGGCTGGAGAAGGGAGAGACAGGTTTTAGCTGTTGGACAGGCAGGAGCGTGATTAAAAGCCCTTATCAGGGCTACTATAGTGCAGTACAGTGATAGCTTTACTACAATATAGACTTTACAGAGAACGGCTGCTGTATTCAGGGATAGCTGCTGGAGTAGGGACAGAGAGAGGAATTAGTGGTGTATTAGGTGCTCTGCTACATATCAAACTATATTTGGCACTACTGCTGTGTACCTTGAACTATAAAATATATAGGCCTTATAATTGGCAACTGTACAGTGCGTTCTCTTGCAAACTAATTTAAAATACCTGGTGTAAATACCCACCGTCTGAACAGTTAGTACAACGGCTGTGTACCTTGAACTATAAAATATATAGGCCTTATAATTGGCAACTGTACAGTGCGTTCTCTTGCAAACTAATTTAAATACCTGGTGTAAATACCCACCGTCTGAACAGTTAGTACACGGCTGTGTACCTTGAACTATAAAATATATATAGGCCTTATAATTGGCAACTGTAACTGTGCGTTCTCTTGCAAAATTATTTAAATACCTGGTGTTTATACCCACCGTCTGAAAAGTTAGTACAAACGGCTGTGTACCATGAACTATAAAATATATAGGCCTTATAATTGGGCAACTGTACTGTGGCGTTCTCTTGCAAAATTATTTAAATACCTGGTGTTTATACCCACCGTCTGAAAAGTTAGTACAACGGCTGTGTACCTTGAACTATAAAATATATAGGCCTTATAATTGGCAACTGTACTGTGCGTTCTCTTGCAAAATTATTTAAATACCTGGTGTTTTATACCCACCGTCTGAAAAGTTAGTACATGGCTGTGTACCTTGAACTATAAATATATAGGCCTTATAATTGGCAACTGTACTGTGGCGTTCTCTTGCAAACTAATTGAAATACCTGGTGTTAATACCCACCGTCTGAACAGTTAGTACACGGCTGTGTACCTTGAACTATAAAATATATAGGCCTTATAATTGGCAACTGTACTGTGCGTTCTCTTGCAAAATTATTTAAATACCTGGTGTTTATACCCACCGTCTGAAAAGTTAGTAACACGGCTGTGTACCTTGAACTATAAAATATATAGGCCTTATACTAGGCAACTGTACTGTGCGTTCTCTTGCAAAATTATTTAAATACCTGGTGTTTATACCCACCGTCTGAAAATTTAGTACACGGCTGTGTACCTTGAACTATAAAATATATAGGCCTTATACTAGGCAACTGTACTGTGCGTTCTCTTGCAAAATTATTGAAATACCTGGTGTTTATACCCACCGTCTGAAAAGTTAGTACACGGCTGTGTACCTTGAACTATAAAATATATAGGCCTTATAATTGGCAACTGTACTGTGCGTTCTCTTGCAAAATTATTTAAATACCTGGTGTTAATACCCACCGTCTGAAAAGTTAGTACACGGCTGTGTACCTTGAACTATAAAATATATAGGCCTTATAATTGGCAACTGTACTGTGCGTTCTCTTGCAAAATTATTTAAATACCTGGTGTTTATACCCACCGTCTGAAAAGTTAGTACATGGCTGTGTACCTTGAACTATAAATATATAGGCCTTATAATTGGCAACTGTACTGTGCGTTCTCTTGCAAACTAATTGAAATACCTGGTGTTAATACCCACCGTCTGAACAGTTAGTACACGGCTGTGTACCTTGAACTTTAAAATATATAGGCCTTATAATTGGCAACTGTACTGTGCGTTCTCTTGCAAATTATTTAAATACCTGGTGTTTATACCCACCGTCTGAAAAGTTAGTACACGGCTGTGTACCTTGAAACTATAAAATATATAGGCCTTATACTAGGCAACTGTACTGTGCGTTCTCTTGCAAAATTATTTAAATACCTGGTGTTTATACCCACCGTCTGAAAAGTTAGTACACGGCTGTGTACCTTGAACTATAAAATATATAGGCCTTATACTAGGCAACTGTACTGTGCGTTCTTCTTGCAAAATTATTTAAATACCTGGTGTTTATACCCACCGTCTGAAAAGTTAGTACACGGCTGTGTACCTTGAACTAATAAAATATATAGGCCTTATAATTGGCAACTGTACTGTGCGTTCTCTTGCAAAATTATTTAAATACCTGGTGTTAATACCCACCGTCTGAAAAGTTAGTACACGGCTGTGTACCTTGAACTATAAAATATATAGGCCTTATAATTGGCAACTGTACTGTGCGTTCTCTTGCAAAATTATTTAAATACCTGGTGTTTATACCCACCGTCTGAAAAGTTAGTACACGGCTGTGTACCTTGAACTATAAAATATATAGGCCTTATACTAGGCAACTGTACTGTTCGTTCTCTTGCAAAATTATTTAAATACCTGGTGTTTATACCCCACCGTCTGAAAATTTAGTACACGGCTGTGTACCTTGAACTATAAAATATATAGGCCTTATACTAGGCAACTGTACTGTGCGTTCTCTTGCAAAATTATTTAAATACCTGGTGTTTATACCCACCGTCTGAAAAGTTAGTACACGGCTGTGTACCTTGAACTATAAAATATATAGGCCTTATAATTGGCAACTGTACTGTGCGTTCTCTTGCAAAATTATTTAAATACCTGGTGTTTATACCACCGTCTGAAAAGTTAGTACACGACTGTGTACCTTGAACTATAAAATATATAGGCCTTATAATTGGCAACTGTACTGTGCGTTCTCTTGCAAAATAATTTCACGGCTGTGAAGGCAAAATACTTGTAACCAAAAAAAAATAAAATGCGGAGGGGGGCTAGCGGAATAGGACGTGGACGAGGACGGGGGCGCGGAAATGCTGTTGGGGGCCTTGTTGAAGCCAGTGGGGATACAATGCGTGCTGGTGAGGGTCAGCCAGGATCCCGCTCATCCAGAATCCCTGCCTTTATGGGACAGTTAAGCAGGGGGTGGGTTACAACCGCTGTTGAGGCCTGAGCAGGTTGAACAGGTGGTGCAATGGATAGCCGATAGCGCTTCCACACAGTTGTCCACCAGCCAGTCATCCACACAGTCCTCACTCTGACCTCCTTCCTCCACACCTGGCCAACAGAGTCATCCCACCCATTGACCCCTCCCAGGAGCTCTTTTCGGGTCCTTTTTCAGATGTGCCGGAAGAATCCCAGGAGCTAGCAGAGGAATTTGTTTGTAGTGATGCCCAAACACTTGAGTTTTCGCCATCTCCTGCTGATGTGGACCCTGAGCCAGCATCTGTTATCATGAGCGATGATGATGATGAGACGCAGTTGCCATCAAGGGAGGCTGTTGGAATGTCCAGTGGGAAGCAGGAGGAGCAGAGTGAGGAAGTAGAGGTGGTGGATGATGAAATGACCGACCCCACTTGGCCAGGGGTGATGTCCAGCGAGGAAAGTAGTGGAGAGGTGGTGGTCTGCGCAGCACCGAAAAAGGCATCAAGAGGCAGAGGGATGTCCAGAGGCAGAGGGATGTCCAGAGGAAGAGGGATGTCCACAGGCAGAGGGATGTCCAGAGGCAGAGGACAGTCCAGACAGAGAAGTGAGGCCACAGCCAGCAGGGCCGAAGCTGTTCCCGGCAGCGGGCAGTCGCGCGAAGCTCCCCCATCGAGGCCTCGTACTTCTGTGGTGTGGAGATTTTTTAATGTTTGTGCGGATGACAAACTGAGCGCGGTTTGCACACTCTGCCACTCAAAACTGAGTAGGGGCTCTGAGAAGAGCAATCTGACCACCTCAGGCATGCGGCGTCACTTGGAAGTCAAGCACTGGGCTGAGTGGGAGAGAGCAAACGCAATACAACCTGCGCCCGGTCTTGCTGCCACTGCCTCTTCCCCTGTGTTGTGTGCTGCCACTGCGGTCCAGACCTCCAGCCAGGACACCTCCACATCTGCCTCTGCCTCGGCTACTTTGGGGCCTTCTCCTTCAGCCTCCCCTTCCCCCGCCTCTTCGCCTGCACCTTCACACTCCTCAACACTCACACTCCACCTTCACAACTGTCCATCTCGCAGGCGTTCGACCGCAGGCGGAAGCACGCCTCGAGTCACCCCCAAGCTCAAGCCTTAAACTGCCACATCTCCAAACTGCTGGCCCTGGAGATGTTGCCGTTTAGGCTTGTGGAGACGCAGGCCTTCCGCGACCTGATGGCGGCTGCCGCACCTCGCTATTCCGTCCCCAGCCGCCACTACTTTTCCCGGAGTGCCGTCCCCGCCCTGCACCAGCACGTGTCGCGTAACATCAGGCGGGCCCTGAGGTACGCAGTCAGCGCAAAGGTCCACTTGACCACCGACTTGTGGACAAGCGCTTGCGGCCAGGGACGATACATTTCTTTGACGGCACACTGGGTGAATGTAGTGGAAGCGGGGACGGGGTCGCAAACAGAGACGGCCTACCTACCACCCCCGCCCAAGATTGCCAGCACGGGTTCTGATAAACCCCCCTCCTCCTCCTCCTCCTCCTCTGCCTTAACATCGCCCTCAGCCGCTAGCTGGAAGCGTTGCAGCACTGGCGCGGGGAGACGTCAGCAGGCGGTGCTTAAGCTCATCAGCTTGGGCGACAGGAAGCACAGCGCCCCAGAGGTGAGGGACGCCATATTGCAGGCAGACGGAGATGTGGCTGTTGCCGCTGCAGCTAGGACCAGGCATGGTCGTGTGCGATAACGGCCCGTAACCTGGTGGCGGCTCTGGAGCTTGCCGAACTCGATCACGTACCATGCCTGGCCCACGTTTTTAATCTGGTAGTCCAAAAATTTCTAAAGACTTACCCCAACCTGGCAGAGCTACTGGTGAAAGTGCGGCGGCTTGTGCGCTCACTTTCGGAAGTCAACTGTAGCTGCTGCTAGCTTAAAAAAACTCCAGCAACGCCTCCATTTGCCTGAACATCGGCTGTTGTGCGACCTGCCGACTCGCTGGAATTCCACCTAATTCCATGTTGGCCAGGGTGTGTGAGCAGCAGAGAGCATTGATGGAGTACCAGATTATGAATCCACCGCGTGCCTCCAACTCAGCTCCCTCAGTTTGCCAACCACGAGTGGCCATGGATGGCAGACATATGCGATGTACTGCGTATCTTTGAGGAGTCCACCAAGAAGGTCAGCAGCGAGGACGCTATAGTGAGCGTAACCATCCCGCTCCTATGCGTCCTTAAAGAATCGCTCATCGCAATAAGGGAGAACGCATTGCACGCGAGGAGACGGGGGTAGGAGGAGACGGAACGGAGCTACACAGTCAGACCACACTTTTGTCTGCTTCTCGGTGGCAGTTGCAGGAGGAGGAGGAGGATGAGGAGGAGGAGGACGACGTGGAGGTGGCTGTGGAAGAGGAGGAGGATGCTGGCGGCGAGGGTAGCAGTCAGGCTGTGTGCGTCCCATTGGTTCAGCGCGGATGGGGCGGAGAGGAGGCGGAAGAGGAGAAAATGGCAAGTGATCCTTCTGGTGGGGGCAGTGAGGTCATGCCTATTCAGAGTCTGGCACACATGGCTGACTTCATGCTGGGCTGCTTTTCCCGGGACAACACGTGTTGTCCGGATAGTGGAGAACAAACTGTACTGGGTCTTCGCAATCCTGGACCCCCGGTATAAAGATAACGTCTCTTCTTTTATTCCGGTAGAGGAGAGGACGAATCAATTGCTGGAATACCAGAGGGAACTCGTGCAGACATGATGGAGATTTTCCCACCCACCATCGTTGGCGGCAGAGAGGAGAGGGTCTCCCAGAGTCCCACAACATCAATCAGGCCCACAGCCACCAGGGGAACACTCTCCAAGGTGTGGGACACGTTCATGGCACCCCCTCGTGCAACTTCCATCACTGCGGGGCCCGCTATCAGCAGGAGGGACAAGTATCGGCGGATGTTGCGGGAGTACCTGGCAGACTGTACCCATGTCCTCCCCGATCCCTCGGCGTCCTACACTTACTGGGTCTCCAAGTTGGACACGTGGCTGGAACTGTCCCTGTATGCCTTGGAGGTGCTTGCCTGCCCTGCCGCCAGCGTGCTATCAGAAAGGGTGTTCAGCGCAGCCGGGGGCATTATAACCGATAAGCGCAGCCGCCCTGTCAACCGACAGTGCCGACAGGCTGACGCTAATCAAAATGAACAGCAAGTGGATTGACCCGGACTTTGCTTCTCCAACAGTGGAAAGCAGCCAAAAGTGAAGTGCCATCTGTATGAAGTGCCATTTCCTCCTCCACCTCCTCCTCCTTAACCGCCGTAGAATTGCTCCGTAAATAAGAAAAATTTATATATTTATGGCTCACCTCTTGGGCCTCCACAAATTTTTAAGAGGTCCTCACCTCTTGGGCCTCCACAAAATGTTTAAGAGGTCTCACCTCTTGGGCCTCCACATAATTTTTAAGAGGTCTCACCTCTTGGGCCTCCACAAAATGTTTAAGAGGTCTCACCTCTTGGGCCTCCACAAAATGTTTAAGAGGTCTCAGCTCTTGGGCCTCCACAAAATTTTTAACAGGTCTCACCTCTTGGGGCCTCGACAAAATGTTTAAGAGGTCTCACCTCTTGGGCCTCCACAAAATGTTTAAGAGGTCTCACCTCTTGGGCCTCCACAAAATGTTTAAGAGGTCTCACCTCTTGGGCCTCCACATAATTTTTAAGAGGTCTCACCTCTTGGGCCTCCACATAATTTTTTAGAGGTCTCACCTCTTGGGCCTCCACAAAATGTTTCAGAGGTCTCACCTCTTGGGCCTCCACAAAATTTATCAAGGTCTCACCTCTTGGGCCTCCACAAAATTTTTAACAGGTCTCACCTCTTGGGCCTCCACATAAATTTATCAAGGTCTCACCTCTTGGGCCTCCACAAAATGTTTAAGAGGTCTCACCTCTTGGCCTCCACATAATTTTTTAAGAGGTCTCACCTCTTGGGCCTCCACATAATTTTTAAGAGGTCTCACCTCTTGGGCCTCCACATAATTTTTAAGAGGTCTCCACCTCTTGGGCTCCACATAATTTTTAAGAGGTCTCACCTCTTGGGCCTCCACAAAATGTTTAAGAGTCTCACCTCTTGGGCCTCCACAAAAATTTTATCAAGGTCTCACCTCTTGGGCCTCCCACAAAATTTTTAACCAGGTCTCACCTCTTGGGCTCCACATAAATTTATCAAGGTCTCACCTCTTGGGCCTCCACAAAATGTTTAAGAGGTCTCACCTCTTGGGCCTCCACTAATTTTTAAGAGGTCTCACCTCTTGGGCCTCCACATAATTTTAAGAGGTCTCACCCTTGGGCCTCCAATAATTTTAGAGGTCTCACCTCTTGGGCCTCCACATAATTTTAAGAGGTCTCACCTCTTGGGCCTCCACATAATTTTTAAGAGGTCTCACCTCTTGGGCCTCCACAAAAATTTTAAGAAGGTCTCACCTCTTGGGCCTCCACAAAATTTTAAAAGGTCTCACCTCTTGGGCCTCCACAAAATGTTTAAGAGGTCTCACCTCTTGGGCCTCCACATAAATTTTTAAGAGGTCTCACCTCTTGGGCCTCCACATAATTTTTAAGAGGTCTCACCTCTTGGGCCTCCACAAAATTTTTAAGAGGTCTCACCTCTTGGGCCTCCACAAAATTTTAAGAAGGTCTCACCTCTTGGGCCTCCACAAAATTTTTAAACAAGGTCTCACCTCTTGGGCCTCCACATAAATTTTTCAAGAGGTCTCACCTCTTGGGCCTCCACAAAAATTTTTAACAGGTCTCACCTCTTGGGCCTCCACATAATTTTTAACAGGTCTCACCTCTTGGGCCTCCACATAATTTTTAAACAGGTCTCACTCTTGGGCCTCCACAAAATGTTTAGAGGTCTCACCTCTTGGGCCTCCACAAAATTTTATCAAGGTCTCACCTCTTGGGCTCTCCACAAAATGTTTAAGAGGTCTCACCTCTTGGGCCTCGACATAATTTTTAAGAGGTCTCACCTCTTGGGCCCTCCACATAATTTTTAAGAGGTCTCACCCTCTTGGGCCTCCACAAAATGTTTTAAGAGGTCTCACCTCTTGGGCCCTCCAACAAAATTTTATCAAGGTCTCACCTCTTGGGCCTCCACAAAATTTTTAACAAGGTCTCACCTCTTGGGCCTCCCACATAAATTTATCAAAGGTCTCACCCTCTTGGGCATCCCACAAATTTTTAACAAGGTCTCACCTCTTGGGCCCTCCACATAATTTTATCAAGGTCTCACCTCTTGGGCATCCCACAAAATTTTTTAACAGGTCTCACCTCTTGGGCTCCACAAAAATGTTTTAAGAGGTCTCACCTCTTGGGCTCTCCACAAAATTTTATCAAGGTCTCACCCTCTTGGGCCTCCACAAAATTTTTAACAGGTCTCACCTCTTTAGCCTCCACACCAATTTTTAAGAGGTCTCACCTCTTTGGCCTCCACATAATTTTTAAGCGGTCTCACCTCTTGGGCCTCCACATAATTTTTTAAGAGGTCTCACCTCTTGGGCCTACAAACAATTTTTAAGAGGTCTCACCTCTTTAGCCTCCACACAATTTTTAACGGGTCTCACCTCTTGGGCCTCCACATAATTTTTAAGAGGTCTCACCTCTTGGGCCTCCACAAAATGTTTAAGAGGTCTCACCTCTTGGGCCTCCACATAATTTTTAAGAGATCTCACCTCTTGGGCCTCCACATAATTTTTAAGAGGTCTCAGCTCTTGGGCCTCCACATAATTTTTAAGAGGTCTCACCTCTTTAGCCTCCACACAATTTTTAAGACGTCTCACCTCTTGAGCCTCCACAAAATTTTCCATGAGCCTCTGGCCAGCCCCACGGCCTCTTCCTGCCTTTTGCGGTCCTACGCATCCCTCAACATCCCCACTGCTTTACCTGCTAGACATGACACTGGGCCAGGTCGGGTCACTGACATCTCTAGCGCCAACAATTTGGGCATTTTAAGGCTTCTGCATGTGTTTGAGTTGTTTTTACATTTTAAAGAAGACATGTCTGACCACATTTCACACACACACACACACACAATGACAATTAGGGGTGGGGTCTATTTGCTTTCCCCCTTGCCTATGCCATCTGTGGTTGTCATAGGCAACGTGATTTTAAGGGGTGCAGAATTTCATCTTCTTTTTTTGTCTAGTTTGGCTTGGGGTCCATGGCAATGTAGAGGAAAGAAGGTTTCCTTGTATGGTCTCACTTTACAGAGAGGTTAGATTGTCTTTGGAGTGTATTGTTGAGAGGCTGTGATAGTGGCGTAATAGTGCGACTTGGGCGCGTTATATGCACCCAGACATGCTTCCCCTGCTGTCCCAGTTGCATTCCAGCAGTGTTGGCATCCTTTTCTGAGGTTTCAGGGTGGACTTGGTGACCTCCAAGTGGTCGAATTGAGATTTCCAAGTGGCAAGCATTTTTTTCCCATAGACTTTAATGGGATTCGATATTCGGTCGAATAGTTGAATTTTGCGGTCTATTCGAATCGAATTTCGAGCTTTCGAACATTTCACTACTCGCTCATCTCTAAAAATCATGTTTAAGTCACTAAAAACTGCCCGATTTTTCCAGCTTGGATAACCATAAGTCAACTCTCTAAGGAAAGCGAGAAGCAAATACCCAGTTACCTCTACTAATCTCAAAATTGTGCATGTGAAATCCAATATGGTGAACATTTTATTTTTCTCTAAAAGTAGAGTTCATGGGTGTGGGCTTCCCTCATATACATTACATTGCCGTTACATCCTGAGGGCTTGAAGAGATCTTCTTACAGTTATTTAACAGTGTTACTAGATTGTCTGAAATCCAATCATGCAGGCATGTCACGTGACCGCTGAGCCTCAGTGAAGTGCCCCCTAAAAAAGCTGTGATGCGTATGTACATGGCACATCACACTTTTGGTCTGTCAGAGACTGGAACCATTGAAAAGGTATTTGGAACTTTTTTTTTCTAGGTATCACACCCTCCCCAGCCACCTTACAAAAGTGTTTGATTTTTGGAAAAAAAAAAAACTTTCAATAAACACTATAAACTATAAACACACAGTATACAGATACTGTTTTAAAGAGCATTTCTCATCAGGATCAACTCCATTAATAGCAGACCTAATTCCTGGTAGGGTTGATCCTGCTGAATAAAATGTGTCTTACTTATGTGTCTCTGCTGTGCTAATCTCCAGATGTATCAGATTCAGTGATTTGAAAATGAGGTCAGTGCACCAAAAGGTCAGGCCTGAGCCTCTCTGAGCACCAGAACTCCTCAACTTTGCACCTCAATTGAACGGACCAAGCAATGTGTAAATTTGCTCCTGCGCTGTCGTCTACACTATTGGTGCATGCACAGTGCATCTGGCTTAGCTTTCCTAGCAGTGAGGGAATATGGTGATGATATCATCCTCAACCTGGTAGTCATTTTTTTTAGGTTTAGGAGGATGTCATCAGCACATGCTCCATTGTCATCTGTGTCCATGATGAGGTAGATCCTGTCAATCAAAGGGGTGGTGAAACTGAAAAGATGTACAAGGTGGAGGAGCTTGTATTTGAATTTTTGAAGGAAACTGAGAACAAAGAGTAGGCCTTCAAAAGCACATGGAGGACATACAAACTCCAAGCAGATGTGGCCTTTGAGATACGACTGGGAACACACTGACTTCACTTCCAAAGAGATTCTTATTCAATTGAGTTCCAACCAAATAAAGGTATAACATGTCCACTGGATATGTCATAACCTCAATGCCATTTCCAGCTCAAAATACCTTTGCATTTTGGAAAACTTGAGTACCAAGAGGAAACTGATG
Source organism: Rhinella marina (assembly GCA_900303285.1). Classification (NCBI taxonomy): domain Eukaryota; kingdom Metazoa; phylum Chordata; class Amphibia; order Anura; family Bufonidae; genus Rhinella; species Rhinella marina. The sequence continues at coordinate 21,074 of ONZH01000874.1, forward strand.
TAACAACCTCAAGTCTAGGTCCAACTTAGAGAAGAACTCCCGCAAAAATTTTATTCCGTGTCCTGCTAGAAATGTACTTGTTGTAATCTGTAGTGAATGTTATTTTCTTACTAGTGGCTGTATTTGTGAGTTATATCTCCCTGATGCTTCTCATCTGTGTCATGTGACCAGCAATCAGACTCACCAACTCACACAACATCTTATGTGTGGACAGGAAGTCTATTTCTCTATGTATTCCTATGGGAGCCTCACTCTGAGTCTCATAGGAATGAATAGAGAAGTAACTGGCTTCCTGTCCTGGGTCAGTTGGAGGTCAGAGAGTTGGTCACATGACACAGTTACAATTAGAAGAGAGGGGATAACTCACAAATATAGTATCTGATAAGAAGATTGCATTCACTACAGATTACATCATGCACCTTTCTAACAGGTCAGAGAATAAAATATTTTGTGGGAGTTCTTTAAGGCAGTTCTTCCTGGCTTCCCTTCTTCTGTGGCAGCATCTTGTATTACAAAATGGAGGTCACAGGTATCAGGTCTATTGATGGCTGGAGTCCCACCCAGAGTTATGACCTCTGCTTTCCAGATTCTTATGACAGATCCTTTAGCTATCCATCTCATCTCTGATTTGCCGTGGTGAAGACTGGATGGTGTCCAATTGCTTGTCCGTTGCTTCTGCCATAGATGCAATGAGAGTCTTTCATAGTTTTTTTTTTTTAATCCTTCCTAGTTATTCAGCAAAACACTGAACTTTACTTTATCATCGTCTCAGCAGAAAATCTAAGCAGCACAAAGCTGGAATATTTGGCATAAGTCACTTGCCAAATAATTGTTACTCGTTCGGTTGCCAAAAAGCTGTTTTAGAGCAGATGTCTTTATACCTGTAAGATATGGTTATTCTGATGCTGATTGAAGCAGGAAATAACATTTCTCAAGATCTAGCATGGATATATAGTGCCAGACAAGCAGATTCGCATTCTACATGGGCAGGAGCAGAGATTTACTATGTACTTACTCTTAGTCATTGTATGTTGAAGACGGGGGAAAGGGTGAAGTCTGTTTTTATGCTTGGCACCGTGGGAGCAGCGTGAATGGCAAATACAGCAGTAGATTCTGAAAGTGATTTGCAAACTCCCATGAGACGTATTTCAGAGTGAATGAATGCACATTAGAAGCAGAATGAACATTAACAGCTTTTTTTTCCCCCTTTGGGTTGTGTTTCAGAATAGAGCGAGATGTGAGGGCAAATTAGCCATAGAGAACATGGGCGTCGTGCCAGTGATCTAAGCAATATTTAATGTTAGAGAAAAACTCCAGTGAAAACCTAAATCAGCTATCTTCTAGTATTTGTATGGATGCCTAATCTTCATATTGCAAAAGTGGTGTGCTGCCGTTATTCCCTGTTACAGTATGGGTTCAACATAGTAGCAGCCTGTGCCAATCAGTTCCTTAAAAAGACACTTCCATCAGAAAGGGGTATTTTTAAAAAAACTCAATAGCCATAGAAAATCCCACTGTATAAACGATAAGACCTTCTATATCAATATTTAATCCGCTGTCAGTTTACTGCTGCTATGAGGGGAAGATGTTATCTGTAAGGTAATCCTTATGATAATGGTGATTGTAGTATTGGGATGCAGTTCTGTTGACTGGCCTAGATTGATTGACAGGACCAGGAGAGATGACTATGCAGGAACCTGACCCTGTCAATTAAGATGGGGAGGATAGAGCTGGAAGAGGAGGCAGGAGGAGCAAGGGTGCACATAGTAGCTTGGGCCCAACCTTGGTGCACTTAAAGGGGTTATCTCATGAATAATGTAAAAAGTGAAAATCAGACATCATATACGGTAGTACATGACAATATATTTCTAACAAAGCTAGGACCAGCCCTGTACCTCACATGAATCCAGAGATCTCCCCATTCATTGCTCTGCTAGATTTATATCAAGCTGACAGCTCAAGGGGAGTGTCTTTTCCAGTGCAGCTCAGAGGTGGTGTCTGTGCTCTCAGTATCACAGCTCAGGAGGCGTATCTATGCTCTCCCTATCACAACTCAGAAGGTGTGTCCATGGTCTGCCTATCACAGTGCAGGAGGCGTGTCCATGCTCTTCCTATCACAGCTCAGGAGGCGTGTCCATGCTCTCCCTATCACAGATCAGAAGGTGTGTTCATGATCTTCCTATCACAGCTCAGGAGACAATTGAAAGATGAAACTGAGCATGTGCGGCCATCTCAGTGAGCAGGTCAAAGAAATAAGTAATGGTGCTAGAAAGATACATTTTACTGAATAACTCTTTAGCAATACAAAATTTTTTATTAGATGCAAATACAAAAATATTCAGATCTAGGTGCTGGTTTAAAAAAGGTAGAATATTTTTCCTGGGATAACCCCTTTAACTGATCATGAATGAAAACTACATTTTTTGCAGAAGGAAGCAAGGTGAACAGTATAGCCCTATGAGGCATCGTGCCTGCTTCAATGGCAATCTTCCTGGTGACAGATTCACTATAAGATTGGAATCACACATGCAGTTTGTGATGCTGTGCTGGGAATTTTGTTAAAGAAATTTGGTTAAAAAACTCTAAGCTTGACAAGCTGGTTTAGAAAAAGATAATCCGAACCAAGACAAGTCTCTGTAACCTTACAGACTGTAAGTGCACAATAACATACCGCTCCGTGGCATACAGAGCTAGAAATGTCCCTTAATGCATCTTACATGGCTCTTATAATAGCATCTGAGTAAATAAATGCAGCGGCCGCCTGCGCTTCCATTTTGTATGGAGTGATTCTTTCAATAATGCATGAATTGATTATTTAATCCCAGAATGAAAAAAAAAATGCTGCATTTGAATTCCAGACAGCTTGTGATCACTGCATATTTCATAGTGCATCTCAAAGTTATTCTTCATTTCAATTCAATTTGACACAGGTATTGCACTTTCTGTATTGATTTATTTTCATTGCTGAAGCCTGTTACATCTGTATCAGTGAATAGACTCTGTATTCACTTTCCTTAATTTGGATTTAAAAGGCGCCGCTGATCAAAATTCTGCTGCAATTTCACCTGCTTTATTACCAAGGAAAATAGACAAATAACTCAACAAAGCTCTTGAATATTACAAAGCTAAACACCCGTCTGAAGGCTCTATGGTCTGTCCTCAGCATAAATTCATTTAGGTAGATGCCATAAATACCAGTTCTGAGAAGATTTCTTTGTAAGGGTCCCAAGCCTTATGTCTAAGTAACCCTCCTAAAGCAGAATGGCTTGTTAGCCCCCCACAGTGCCCCCAGACATATGACATGAATTTACTGAGCTATTGTATTTCCTCATCTTTTACTGAAAAAAAAATTCAGTTAGATGCCCTTAAAAAGAAAGCCAGAGGTAGTTACTGATAATGCTGAGCCGCCTACCCCAAACACCAATTTGGGGGTGTGCCTCCAAAAAGTGTCCTACGTAAATATATTTTTAATCCCATTTGATGGATTGTCTTAAGAAGGTCATTTAACTACATCCAGTCCATGGATGTGACCATCATTGTGACCATGAATATAGTAACATAATAACGTAGTAACATACTAACATAGTTTATAAGGCCAAAAAAGCCCTCCATCCATCTTGTTCAGCCTGTTATCCTACACGTTGATCCAGAGGAAGACAAAAAAAAACCCTGTGAGGTAGAAGCCAATTTTCCCCACTTTAGGGAAAACAAATTCCTTCCAGTCTCCAATCAGGCATCAGAATAAGGCCCCATTCACATAACCGTATTGAATGGGGCCGTATCTATCCGCAAAATTCACCTCTATGGGGCCGGGAGCCATGGCACGGAGCTAGCTCCATGCAGCGGCTCATTTGAAGCATGTCCTATACTTGTCCGTACGCACGGACAAGTATAGGCATTTTCAATGGGTCCGCCCGGCGTCTGTTCCGAGCGCTGCGGAACACACGCCGTGCGGCCCCCGTATATTTGCGGTTCCGCAATAATGCGGACCCGCAAATATACGTTCGTGTGAATGGACCCTAACTCCCTGGATCAACGACCCCTCTCTAGTAACTATAACCTGTAATATTATTACCCTCCAGAAATACATCCAGGCCCCTCCTGATCTCTTATAGTGAACTTACCATCACCACCTCCTCAGGGAGAGAGTTCAATAGTCTCACTGCTCTTACCGTAAAGAATCCTCTTCTATGTTTGTGTAGAAACCTTCTTTCCTCCAGACAAAGAGGATGTCCCCTCGTCACAGTCACCGTCCTTGGAATAAATAGATGATGGGAGAGATCTCTGTACTGACCCTTGATATATTTATACATAGTTATTAGATCTCCCCTCAGTCATCTTTTTTCTAAAGTAAATAACGCTAATTTTGATAATCTTTCTGGGTACTGTAGTCCACCCATTCCAGTTATTACTTTAGTTGCCCTCCTCTGAACCCTCTCCAGCTCTGCTATGTCTGCATTGTTCATAGGAGCCCAGAACTGTACACAGTCCTCCAAGTGTGGTCTGACTAGTGATTTGTAAAACAATCAGATGAGCAGAATGCTAAATGACCACATACTGTAGGATGTGATTTTCAGAACCTCCCAACCCTCGAGCCCCTAGAATAAAACCTGGGGTCTCTCAGGAAGTACATTGTTGACAGATTCCCCTTATTAGTGAGAATAGTGAGTGTTCATTTTAACAGGGTTTGGATCTCAGATGTTGGTGACACACTGATAGGTGGCATTGGTGGCACATTACGTCATGGTGAACACACTCCATGAAGACCAACATGGTAAATTGGTTGGATAAAATAAATAACATACACATGTTTCATTCAAATGACTCTAATGGGCTTGGTCAGCCACAAATATAAATAATTTGGCTATATTATCTGCTAGATACTTGCAAGTCCATTAGATTAAATTGCAAATCCTAAACTTATCTTATTGGGCTCATTATTGGGTTCTTGGATGAGTAAATGAAGAAGGTGCCACATTTGTATTGTAAAGACTTGAACATTTTCACTGAGAGGAATTCTTGTGATCTTTGCACACCTTCAAATGAGATAAAAGAGGCAGAAGAGCAGACAAGGAGGTAACACAAAAATGGAAACAGACTCTTAGTGTCTTATAATATGTTCCTTAGATATTCCTCTTTGAAGATAAATATATTTTTGAAGACAGAAGGATGAAGAAGTTTTACCGCTAACTTCAGTGAAAAGGCTGAAGGTCTATGCAAACCCAAGAAGCTTCTCCTTGTCTTCCTACTTTTCCTTCTCCTTTGCATTTTTGCTTAGAAAAGAATTGAAAGCAATTTATAAACTTTGGTCTAGTGGAAAAGCAGTGACTCTTCCAGTGCAGTACATTATGGTAGTAGATCAGTAGTAAAATCCTTCTATCATTGACACTTCTAAAGTGTTCCTTTGCCGTGTCACAAAATGACTGAGCAGTGTTTGTCCAAGTTGGGACAAGCTATGGACTGAGAATATAGTATGCTGTAATAGTAGAGTAATCTTGACTTGGGGATGGGTACACTAAGGCCTTATTCACACATCAGTGTTTTGGTCAATGCTTTCCATCAGTGATTGGGCCAGGATTGGAGTTTACATAGAGATAAGGTCTAAGGGAAAGATCTGCACTTGTTCTGGTTGTGGCTCACTATCACTGATGGAAATCACTGACCGAACACTGGCTGTGTGAAAAAGGAATTAGGCAAAAGCTGTTTTAGAATATTAAAACACATGGGGATCGATGTGGGTAGTCATATGGACTGAAGCCATTTGATGAACAGGTGGCCTTCCTTACTTTTCCTCTTGGTTCAACATATCCTGAGAAGGGTGGCCCGAAATGACAAGGGTTTACAAAAAATATGGTTTCACAGTACTCTGTAATTAGATGTCTATGCTACTGTAGATCTGTGTGGGGAAACCCTGTGACCAGGGGAGGATTGGCCATAGACCTTATAGGGAAATTTCCTGGTGGGTCGATGCTCAGGTGGCTGCCTGAGTCCTCTTCACGATCAGCCAGTGGAAGTTTTTAAGGATGTGTTTTGTTCTGTTATCAGTATTTTGTCATGGACTGTGGTATTTGGCTGTGTTTGGGTGGTATAATGTGCCAGAATATGGGTATTTCTGGCCCTGCCTTCCATCAATTTGGACCCAACTACAAAACGGGGGCCACTGTTAATATTTTTTTCCAGGGCCACTTTAAATTCCCAGTCCACCCCTGCCTGTGGCACATTATCAGTATGTAATCAGCCTTATGGCCTATCCCGTACATGTGCCACTGGTCTCTGCTGTTTGAAACAGCAGAAACCCAGAGGCTATGGCACCTGCTGCGCGCACGAGCGGGCGCCATGTTTAAAGACGTGACTTCAGCCGTGCATATATTTAAGACGTTGCAAAGGGGTTAAAGAGGTTGTCCCAGGAAAAGTATTTTACATTTTTCAAAGAATCATCCAGATGTAAATACTTTTCCATTGCATGTAATTAAACATGTAGCATACCCACTATGGCTACTTAATAAAATATATCTTTGCAGCGCCACCTGCTGATTGTTATTTTATTTTATTTTTCATTTCTCTGTCCAACTCACTGAGGTGGTCACACATGCTCAGTTTCAACCTTTATGTGCCACCAACCATATCTACTGGATACTTATAGGACACTCCCCCTGAGCTGATAGCTCAAAATAAATCTAGTAGAACAGTAGGAGCAATGAATGAGGAGATCTCTGGATTCATGTGAGGTACAGGGTTGGTTCTAACTTTGATAGATAGACATTGTCATGTACTATATGATATCTGATTTTCATTTTTTTTTTTTTACATTACTCATGGGATAACCTCTTTAATTTCACCCCTGTACTGTAAGCCTGTATTTTAAATGTTGAGTCTTTACAGGTACACACAGTGAAAGCAGCAACTTCAACAATCATCAACATAGCAGCTCCTAGGCAGCAAAAGATTGATGAGTGAACTGCAGAGGTATATAGACCTTTGCGTAAGTCAACACGCCTGATAATAAACAGTGGATTTTACTTGCTGTAACTTGGTCTCTGTAAATTACCAGCGTGTATATGTTTAAATTGAACAGACATACTGAACACGGTGAAATTGATGACAATGAGCAAGAGAATGTCACATAATCAATGAGCATCAAGTCTGGTGAAGTCTACTGTATCTAGCCAAGAGTAAACACCCAGAGAATGAGGCTACACAAATAGGCAGAGTTTATTAATGGACTTTCTAGGACAAAAAGAATCCACAAACAAAAATCTAGGTCAATACAGTAATTCTGGAGACTGGACACTTCCAATAATCATTTCCAATTTAACAACTTTTTGAAAAAAACATTAGCTCATTTCCAATTTTTCGTGGTCCATGATGACAAAGAGAACCCTTCCGAGGCTAACAAAGGAATAAATCCTATGTCCAGCTTCTTCAAAATATCCAAGTGGAAGCAACAGAATTGAAGTGAATACAAACGGCTTCCTCAAAACTGTTATTTTGCTTGATTGCGTTTTCTCCATCTGCAACAATGTGTTTAAAGGTATCAGAGACCTCTTTTTGAAAGTAGATTGTGGACTCACTATCTGAAAATCCCAAGGTAGAATCTACTAAACATTTCAAGGTTAAGATTGTATCAGTGCAGGTTTTATCTGGGAGCACAATGGGGGTCATTTATTAAGACTGGTCTATATCATTTAGTAGATGACTTCTAATATCTTTAAAAAAAGGGCCAGGGATAGGTTAGAAACCAAAATTATTACCCGCCTCATCAATATCCTGCCGCTGCTATCCCGATGCTGCTCTGGTTCCTATTTCTCTGTACTTCCTCCTCCCAGCTCAACACATACGAACCGGTTGGAAATGTCCGCTTGACCTATCACTGGCTAAGGGAGGTCATCTCCATCACCAGTGATCGGCTGAGCCGGCATTTGTAGCCATTTCCTGTGTGTTGAGCTGGGATGAAAAACTTAAGAGAAATGGGAACCTGAACAGCATTGGAATGGCGGCATCAGTTAATCGATGAGGTGAGCAATGATTATTTATAATTTTTAACCCGTTTTAGACTAAATACACTGCTCTAATATAGCTACAGGTCTATAATACTCTAGTCTAGAAGTTGGGTGAATTGGCTGTTCTGGAACCAATCACATGATATTTCTCTTTAAAACATCTAGCCTTTACCAGGTTTCTGGTCTATAGATGGGGGCGTCACTTTCACTGGGGACGGGCCAGAACTTTTCCTTTCGCTGGCACATCTGAAAACTCCTGAATCCACCTGATCTGCGCATGCACCAGGGAGACAAATAGTTTTGGCCCTGTCCAAAGCACCACTCCCCGTTTTGGACTCAGAAGTGACCAGACCATAGACCAGACCGGATACTTTGCAAAGGAAGTCTGTGGAAACAAAGAGGATTGTCACAAAACACGGCCGATCCGCACAGCTTCGAGACAGTAATTATAGTTTCCTAGCCTTTATATAGAAGTGTTATTTGGATCCTTGTGACATTGTTCTGCAACTCATCAGTAAAACAAAAGATTTACAAAGTTATCCCCCATATTCATCTACTTATTTGTAAGTTATTATAGACATAAATAACCTCTCTGTTCTTATTCAAATATCACGTTAATTAGAGTATTTTGAACAATTCTGTAATTTTCTAACAAACTTTTATGCTTCTTTTAATTCTATTTGTGTAGCTTTTCTTTTTCTAAGAACAGCATATTACAACATGAGAGCATGATATTTGAAAATATGGGGGTCATTTAGTAAGCTGAAATACGCCTAGTTTAGGCGTATTTCAGGCACAGATGGAGACGCAACAGTTGTGGTGTGGGTGGGGAAGGGGAAGGGCCGGTAGGCCCATATCATTAATCATTTCACAAAATTATCTGAATCTGCGCCACAAGGAAGCTGGTGTAGATTTAGACTGGCAGATGCACCGAAGTTATGTAGAGGCCAGCGACAGATATATGCCAGAAAATATATATAATATATAATTTAGTAAATGACCCCCTATATGTCATAGCTATGGGAATATATTGCTGTTTACAGGGAATCTGTCACGAGGGATTTCCTTATCCAGTTGTTTGCATAGACATATAGCTGGGGTTCACCTGATTAAAACCTTCATTGATTTGAGTCTCCGTTCCCGAGGTATGATACTTTATCTTAATATGCAAAGTAGGCTCTTGGTGTAATGAAGGTATCACCATTGCTCTTGTTGCACACAGATTCCAGGCTCTGTGAGGATGGGAGAGGGCAAAGAAAGCTGAGGATCCTGTTCAGAGAGTAATGTAAGGAGTGTGCATGGCAAACATGGGTTAGGTAGAACATCCCAAGTCAGTGCATCAGAACAAGAATGGGCAGAAGACTCAGTATCCAACCTAACCATGGCTAAGAACGTTATAAGGTAGGCAGACGGTATTCCCACCTTACTTAGGTTGTGTGACTTTAATACATGTTATAGGTTTATTGCAATATGCTTGGTAAAGGTGTCAATGCAGCAGACCTTTTTAGGGAGCCAGCAATACCTTGTGGCTCCGGAATCAGAAGTTAGATGGCTGAGGCAATATACCTGTACCTGTGGAGTATTGGACCCACCTGCCACAATTGACAGAAGTGACATATGTGCCAGTTCCAGTTACCAGGGTGGCACGTTGATGTGTAGTGAATGTGATGTTTTGTCATCTACATGGGACTGGTATTTAGAGTTGGGCGGTACTCATTTTTCACCAGTTGGGTGACATGTTAAGGCAGAGGTGTTATGTATTATGTCTGCTGTCTGTCCTTGAGTAATCTGTGGTTGGGGGACCTACTGTACTTACAGCTGAGTGGAGCTGGACCCAACTTGACGGGCAAGAGCAGCTGTAGGTGGAGATCCCTGTGAGAGACTGTATTGTGGACGTAAGATTCAAAGCCTATTGAAAACCTGCTGGAGTGATGTTTGTTCTGCTGCCAAAAGAATTTGTGCCTCTTAGAAATGTTCCAGTTGAAGTGTACTGAAGTCCTCCAGGAAGTAAACATTATTTTGCTGCAAGATCGTCTTGGTGTATCCTTCCTCCATCTTTTGTGATCAGAATGTGGTAGACCACCTGCAGGTGGACACTTGACCCTACTATGGAAGTCAAATGTAGAATAAGGAGCCTTGCATCTCCAGAGAACTGGTTGCCTTGTATTTTGCAAACCAAAAATGGTGCCAGACTAGTGTGTCTAGAGCTTCTATGCTCATCAAGCATTGCAGAAAGAATGAAAAGAAATGCTTTATATAGGACTCACAGGGAGGGATCTACACATTGGCCAAAATTGACAGTATAAGACTGTTGCTTCATGAAGGAAAACTGAGGTTCTAGACAAGAAGATTCATCATATAAACATGGAAAAGATCTTGTAGGCATCAGATAATATGAAGGGTTGCAGGTATTTTCTCCTCAAAAAACATGGTCCTGCTGGTCAGAAGGTGTTGGAAAGGTTGTGTAGGCACAAGTTAAGTGGGTTGAAAACAAAAATTGATGGATGAGAAGAGCTGTAGAATAACACCTCTAAGCCCAAACACTGCCAGCCATGCTTCTGAGCTTCAAGATCTCTGCTCATTCTTGGTGGATGAGAACATTTTACATCCATAAACCAACAACCTGTAAATACCTTGTTCTTCTCATTCATTGTAGAAAATAATATATGAACTAAAACCATTATGAGAACAAATTGTTTTCCTATCCTGAAGTTTGATACTAAATATCAGTGTAGGTGAGAGAACTATGGGCTTGGGTTTCAAGCTGAATACATTGCAGCAAACCCTCATCTGTGGGCAGGGGCGTAACTACCATAGTGACAGACCATACAACTGCTATGGGGCCAAAGGCAAGAGGGGGCCCAGTTGGGGTCATCCCCTCTTCTGCTGGAGGTGAAAACTTGGTCAGGACTCTACCCTATAAAGGAACAACTTTTAGCAAATGAGGCAGTGGAAAAATGGCCGAAGCATGTTTCCATTCACTGACAGATCTTGAAAAGCTCAAGGTATTAAATTCCAGAGTGTTTTAAGTAGATAGAGAACAGGTTAAATCCGCAAAGTCCTTGGCACACCCCAGTGGACACAAGTGACAGTCACATATGATCTTCGAGGCACGCTTCGCCAACGCCATAATGTACAGCAAACCTGTTCTTGTCTCTCCCTTAATTAACCGTCATAATTGTGTAACGTATTATATCAGTTTAACAAATCACATTAGTGCACGTCGTTATATTTCAGGGTGATAAAGGCGTGTGCCTGGAAGGCTGGCGAGGTTGCATTAGCATACCTTAATTGACGTTACTGCCGATGCATACATTAACGCTTTGTTCATAAAATAACCGCCCCCTTCAACATACACTGCGGACTCCAAAGTGGCTGCAACGGATAGACGGAGCAATGCGATCGGAAATGTTTTTTAACATTTTATCTTCCCTTCAAAAACATTTCTGCAGATGCTCCCTTCCCATTCAGAGTCTTTGCAGATATGATCAATCTACCCTTGTGGAAAGTCAAATGTTGAACGTGTTCCTTGCGCAGGCACAGGGAGATTGCCTTCGCCATCTGGTTCTCCAGTATTTTTTATCAGTTATTTTTAATTAGGTTGAAATCAGTGATCTCAACGTTTCCCAAGTTTTCAGCTTCTCCAATATCTCTACGATTTAACTAATTTCCGGCGGCCGGGCGCTGTGCGCTCGACTAGAACCACAGTGAATACACATTTCCCACAGGTTGTTTTTTTTTTCTTGGTTAATGCCCCTCACAAAGAATACAGTAGTAGGAGTCACGTCATGCTTGCTCAGTAGAGCGTGTAATCCAATTTTTCTTTTATTAAGATATGAAAATGACCATTGCAACATTACAAGCGCAATCTTAAAGCAGCAGTCGGCAACCGAGGGGTCATGTAAGGAAAGGGAGGCATATCACTTGGTATGGCAGAGGTTTCGTATTTATTGCTGAAAAGAAAGACTTTCCATTCTTTTAGTCAAAGTCCTCAAAGAAGTATTCTGGATTCAGGAACTAAAGCTTAAAAGGGTTGTCCGAGACTTAAAGGGCATCTGTCAGCAGTTTTGTACCTATGACACTGTTACATGTGCACTCGGCAACTGAAGGCATTTGTGTTGGTCCCATGTTCATATGTGCCCGTATTGCTGAGAAAAATTATGTTGTAATATATTCAAATGGGCCTCTAGGAGCAATGGAGATCTTGCCATTACTCCTTGAGACCCCACTCTCTCTTCAACTGTTGTGCTCCCTGCACTTTGATGATGTTTGCCCTGTGAGCCCTGTCAATGAAAGTGAAGAGTTTGCAGCAGCTGCAGAGAGAGCAGAACCTCTAGGTGTAATGGTAACGCCCCCATTGCTCCTAGAGGCTCATTTGCATATATTAAAACAACATTCTTCTCAGTAATGTGGACACATATGAGTATGGGACTAACTCAGATGTCTTCAGCTGACAAGCGCACATAACAGGTCAGCCTGTGTCATAGGCACAAAACTTCTGACAGATACCCTTTAAATATTTTGATGACCTTTCCCCAGGTTCCCAGATATTGATAACCTATATATTTAAAGGTGTTCTCTGAGACCGGGAACCCATAGTCAAGGGGTTGAGGATAGTGACAAAATACCATAAGCACTCCAGGTAACTTACAGAGCCTCTGACACAATCCTTCCAGCCCCCGGTGGGACGTAAAATGTGTCATCTATATGCATTTGAGATGAGCGAATCGAATCCCATGAAGTTCAGGATAAATTGGCCTCAAAGCCGAATTTCCTCGTGTTAGTGAATCGATATAACCTGATATAGTGTAAAAAAAAACAAAAAAAACAAACTTCCCTTCTCCATTTGCTTGTGACGGGCCGCCTGCCGACGTCTTCATTGAAGATCTCGGCCGAAATCCCATGCGTGGTGATGTATGACATCACCACACTAGCCGGCATGATGACGTCATCTCGCACTGCTCAAGATTTCGCACCAAGCAAGATGGCGGTCGGGCTGTAGTGGACAAATGGAGGCAGTAAGTTTGATTAATTTTTTTATATTAATTTCATACTGTTTTTACACTCAGATGCCGCGATTATGTATGAACGCAGCATCTGAGGGGTAAAATGAAGGAGGGCGTGCTATTGCTGCTCGCTGTGATTGCACCCCCTACTTACAAAAAATGCTTTGTGACGAAGTAATTTGCCACAAAGCAATTTTTTTTGTAAAATTCAGCTAAGCAGCCAAACCAAATTTTGCAAAAGTTTTCTCATCTCTAATATGCATGCCTCGGCCATGTGTGGTTCCTGCAATGTTCCTCCACACACCGAGGCCATTGATTTGCCAGCAGTGGCGTGATGGATATATAGCACTCATGACAGGTGAGTCTTTTTTCCTTTACTTAGCAACATGCCATGGGTTCTTGGTCTTTGAGATTCCCTTTAAGTCCTCAACTTTCATCTATCATTGTACTGGGGCTACAGACAGAGATAGCTAAGTGCATAACTCAGACAGTAACGTAGAGTGGAATGGAACAGTAGTTGACATGCACATCAGCCACTCCATTCAGTCTGCACTTATCAGACACCTACAGTGGGGGAAAAAGCCACCAGTTGTGCAAGTTCTCCTACTTAAAAAGATGAGGTCGGCCTGTAACTGACATCATAAGTAGACCTCAACTATGAGAGACAAAATGAGAAAACAAATCCAGAAAATCACATTGTCTGATTTTTAAAGAATTTATTTGCAAATTATGGTGAAAAATAAGTATTTGGTCAATAACAAAAGGTCATCTCATTACTTTGTTATATATCCTTTTGTTGGCAATGATAGAGGTCAAACGTTTTCTGTAAGTCTTCACAAGGTTGGCACACACTGTTGCTGGTATGTTGGCCCATTCTTCCATGCAGATCTGCTCTAGAGCAGTGATGTTTTGGGGCTGCCGCTGGGCAACATGGGATCTGGAGACTGGCTAGGCCACTCCAGGACCTTGAAATGCTTCTTACGAAGTCACTCCTTTGTTGCCCTGGCGGTGTGCTTAGGATCATTGTCATGCTGAAAAACCAAGCCATGTTTCATCTTTTTTTCCCCCACTGTATCTTTGATCATGTGGTTATAGGATGCATTTTCCATGACAAAACCCCTTCAAAACAGTTACAAGTGATAACAAATATGGGGCTAATTCTTCCAGAAACAGTGCCACTCTAGTCCGTAGTTTGTGTTTGGTATTTCAGCCTAATGGTGCAGAGAGAAAATGCAGATGATAGCCCAGCCCAGCAACCTGCGATTCTGTCCCAACACTCAGGTACGGGTGCCGGACTTCTTCACAGGGGGGCTTTTAGCTGTGGTTTGCATTCCTGCTACCAGCATTTCCCTCTTGGCTTTGAGCAGAGCTTGCATTCTGTGTGTATTTAGGGTGTGTGTGGGTGTGTCTCTCCTCCTTATTTGAGGTAGCATGCGCACGCCCTTTATCTTCTCCTGCCTATGGCTGGTCTGCAGGAGGTATTTAAAGGCGCCTCTGTCTACAGGAAGGCGCCTGAGCAACTTAGGTCCCTAGCTTGTCTAGTTTCCTGTTTGAGTGAAGGTGTTCTTGTCATTCTGTGTATCAGACTTTGGATCACCTTTTACGGACTTTGCCTGATTGACGCCTCCCCTGACCCTGATCTATGTTTACAGACTTTGCCTGACTGCTGCCTGCCCTGACTTCTCCAACACCTCTATTTGATCAGCCTCTGGCTTCCCAGCATCCACTGGGTGTATTGTGTCACTTGGAGGTCAGTCCAGTGGGTTCACACTCTGGTCCCAATTCCCTTGTGTTCCAATTCCCATTTGAGGTAGCACCTGGTACTTCCCTCGGGAAAGTCTCTCCTTACCTTCAGAGGTATCGTGTGAAAAAGGAGAGATGTGCTCAGACATCACCCTCAGAGGTAGTTGGTCACTTAGGGCAGTGGGTTCTCACCTGCTGGTCATAAAAGCAGTTGACACAGAAGAAGATAAGAAGCTGAGAATTCATACTCCAAGGTAAGACGTTAAAGAGAATTCTTATCAGCATGACCAGACCCTCACTCTGACATAACACCAGGGGTATAGCTATAGGGTGTCCAGAAGTTGCAGTCACCGCTGGGCCCTGGTCTACCAGTGTCATTAATAGCACCAGGCAAGTCCAGGAGCTTCACCTTATTCTTCTGCATTGTACATACAAGGCCCAAACTGCAGACGACTCACAGCAAAATACAGATGCTTGTTTGGAAATCAGGGCACGGACATGATCTAAGAGCGTTCTTGTTCCAATACCGAGACATTGCTGCTTAGTAAAGAGACGGCATATTATTCAAAGAGCGCCTTCTCATTAAACTCTGACCTAGTTCAGGTAGGAGAGGCCGGGCATTCATCTTCTATATTAGGGGCCTAATTACAGTCTCCTTTGCTACAATAACCGTATTGTTTGTGACACAAGTTTAATTACCAGCACAAACAGCGCACAAATTATTTGTAGTAAATATCAGTGGTGAACGAGCGCTCGTCTCTACAAGTCACGGAAACTACGTACAGTATGCATTTTTAAAATCTTTTTGTAAGTTTATCTTTGGCCATTTTGTATCTTACACTAGATGATGTCAGAAGTAGTTGGTCATTGTCAGATCAGCTGATTTATCTCTACGGCTTTATATTGACCCGTAAATCACAGCGTTAATACTGGAAAGGAAGCAATGACATCTCGACAAAGACTGTGTCAGGTAGAAGTCTCCATGATGATTCGAGACAAGACTCCATGGTGTGTATAGACATCAGCTACAGCAATTTTTGCACAAAATTGAAAGTTTTATAGCAGTATTCTTGTACATAGGAACGGTATTATAGTAGTTATATTATTGTACATAGGAGCAGTATTATAGTAGTTATATTCTTATACATTGGAGCAGTATTATGGTAGTTATATTATTGTACATAGGAGCAGTATTATAGTAGTTAGATTCTTATACATTGGAGCAGTATTATAGTAGTAATATTCTTGTACATAGGAACAGTATTATAGTTGATATACTCTTGTATATAGGAACAGTATTATAGTAGTTATATTCTTGTACATAGTGGCAGTATTATAGTAGTTATATTCTAGTTCATAGGAGCAATATTATAGTAGTTATATTCTTGTACGTAGGAGCAGTATTATAGTAGTTATATTCTTGTACATGGGAGCAGTATTATAGTAGTTATATTATTGTACATAGGAGCAGTATTATAGTAGTTATATTCTTGTACATAGGAGCAGTATTATAGTAGTTATATTCTTGTACATAGGAACAGTATTATAGTAGTTATATTCTTGTACATAGGCATTATTATAGTAGTTATATTCTTGTACATAGGAGCAGTATTATAGTAGTTATATTCTTGTACATAGGAACAGTTTTATAGTAGTTATATTCTTGTACATAGGAGGCAGTATTATAGTAGTTATATTCTTGTACATAGGAGGCAGTATTATAGTAGTTATATTCTTGTATATAGGAGGCAGTATTATATTAGTTATATTCTTGTACATAGGAGCAGTATTATAGTAGTTATATTCTTGTACATAGGAGCAGTATTATAGTAGTTATATTCTTGTACATAGGAGCAGTATTATAGTAGTTATATTCTTGTACATAGGAGCAGTATTATAGTAGTTATATTCTTGTACATAGGAGCAGTATTATTGTAGTTATATTCTTGTACATAGGAGACAGTACTATAGTATTAATACTGAGTAGTATTTTACTGGTTATATTTTTTAGTATATAATCTGGTTTTATAAGAGTTATTGTATTGTTTAAATGTTTTTATGTAGAGACAGGAAAAAGAGGACATGATAACCACTATGAGGGTCATTTATTAAACAAAAATACACCTATATTAGCTATATTTTTTCACAGATTGTAGTGTAAAGGTCCTTAACCCCACAATCTGTGACTTTTCCTCGCTGACACACTAGGTTTACAAAAAGTGGGGAAGGGGATGGCAGGCTGGTCTCACCATTTTCTTCGCCTGTTTTCAACCTAGAGAATGGTCTAAATGTACATAAGACAGCTATGAAACACCTCTACATAACTGTCGTGGATCCACCGCCAGTGCAGGGCTTTATTATGTCTGGCATCTAAAAATATCATCTTAATAAATGTGCCCCTACATGTTTTATCTTGAGGTATAATGGCATGCTAGGGCAAAGATATGAATTCCACCAATTTGTTTGTGAAACATTGACTGGCACTTTCATATTTATATGGCGTTGTTTCTATTTCAAATTTAGTAAGATTATTTAAGATATCTGTCCTTTTTAGATGAAGGAATCATCTATGGAATTCCACAATACTTGCAGATGTGCTAACATTCCCATTGACATTTGAAATGCATGAGAACGTATGGGTCCTCGAGCGTCATCATATTTCTAATTGAAAGCTCTAATAACGTTGCAGTGTCCTTCAACTCTTCATTTCCAACGTCTAACCAATGAGGATCATTTATAGTAGAGTATGAGAAATTCAAAGATGTATGGCAGCCACAACGGCTACCATCCAGCCACCCATCCATTCCTTCCAACCATATTCTTCCCTTCCTGTCACAAAGGGGAGTAAGTGAGCCCTGAGAGTCCACCTACGCTGCTGTCCCTGCCTGATTGCACAACCTGCCCTAATTAGCGGCCCACAACTGGACGGCGGTCCCTAGCTTAGCTAAGTGCAGGGCCTTAAAGGGAAGGGAACAATGGGAGACAAATAACAAACAAACAACAGAATAACTCAGAAGCGGAACGCTACCAAGCAGAGGTACAAAACCAAGAACGTAATCCAATACAAATCAGAGACACATAACCGGAACCTGGTCAAACATGGTCAGGGTCGAGGTTCACAAGCCGAGGTGAAGTCCAAATATAATCAATTCAAGTAAAGAAACTAGTGTGGCAATATCTGAAGTAAAACCAATCACAGGCAACCTGTGGCCAGCAGACTGCCTGTTTAAATTGGCCTTTAAACTGATGGGTCGCGTGACATGGCCAGCATCACAAGACCCATGTCCTGCGCAGTACAATCACTGAGCGCTAAATCATTAGTGTCGGCACTCAACCCCTCAACCTTCTTGTTGCCTAGGGGATGGGGACGCCGGCCGTGCACGTCGACGGGTCCTCTCTACATCTCTTCCCAGGTATGCCGGTGGAGCTGCAGAGAGGGATTGCGACTAGTGCTCGGGTGCTCTGGCTAAGCACTCGGGGATGCTCGAGTGCTCATACGAGCACCCGAGAATAATTGAAGTCTATGGGACTAAACCAGACACCCCCCGCTCTGGTTTACACAAGTCCCCCAAATAAAGAATAAAAAAAGTACACAGACACAGACACTGACACTACTTACCTTTCCCCGTAGCTCCCGACCTGTTCCAGCAGGAAAGACGGCGTGCAGAGTGGTAAGTTTTACCACAGTTCCACCTGCTGGAGGGAGGAGGGAGCTGCTGGGAAAGGTAAGGACGGATCCTTACTATTGTGTCACGCCAAACGGATCCGTCCCCTTTGACTTGCATTGGGGTCATGACGGATCCGTCTTGGTGCGGGGAGGGGGCTCGAGCTTTGCCGAACACCGAGTGGACCCGAGTTCAGGCATACTTGGCCGAACAGCAAGTTCGGCCGAGCATGCTCGCTCATCACTAATCGCGACGCCAGCTCCCTGTTACACTTCCTTTGATTTACCTCTATGGTCATCCTTCCATCCATCTCCAAACCCCCCCACCGTTCATCTTTTCCTCTATCCATTGCTTCATCCATTTATCCATCCAGTCATCAGCCAGCATCTCTCTTCCCCTAATGTCCATCCCTTCTTCTTTATCTTCATACATTCATCCAACCATCCATGCATCCCTTTATCCATCTATCCATCCATCTTCACTACTTTGAATACAGGGAATGATGGATTGGTGGCTGATGACTGGATGGATAAATGGATGAAGCAGGTGATAGAGGGATAGATGGATGGATGGACTGAGTGAAGTACGGAAGGATGGATGAATGGATGGCTAAATTGATGGGTAGAGGGATAGATAGATGGATATGTTGAGTGAAGAATGGATGAAGGAATAACTGGATGAAGTGTTTGAGGGATGGATGAAGTAAAAGGATAAACAGATGGAGTGTGTGATGGCAGGAGGATTGGATAGATCCTGCATCCTTTCCTCTTTCCATCCGTCGTCTCTTCCTTTCCCTGCAGACTCGGAGCGGTGCAGCAGATGTCATCTGCTTGGCATGGATATTAAACTGTATTTTTAACCCTCTGCTATTTTTACTTATGATATATCAGCCAAATAAACATCTGTTTACCTGACCTACCAATTAACACGACGCAGCGACAATCAGGGACAAAACCTTTTAAGCAAGGTTTTCAGAGCAGATGGGCATGCCGTGCTGGCACAATACAGTTACTGGCATTGTGTGGCGGCATTAAGGGTGCAGGTCTATTAGGCTTGAATAATGCATTTTCTGAAGAGTATTAATATTGGTTGATGGCACATTCAGCTCTGCTGATTGGTACAGTGGGGCTGCCAAATATGATTTAGCATTTTTCTTATTATGATCATATGCACAGCCGGAAACACAATGCCAAAGTCACATTCTAGTACTACAGACAGAGATGGTATATTGCATTTTACTGTACTTTTTGGATACGGTACACTTCTAATAGGGACATCAATGGCACATCAATGGCAAATCACTAAGATACCCCAATTCGAGCCCCATTCTCTAGATAGGGGCAGTTCCCAGAGGTGGGACCTGCATCTATCTGACTTTGATGGTGATAGCAATAGGCAAATAGCGAAAAATGAAGAGCATGGAAGTCTCATAGCAGTGAAGGACACTGCTCAAGGGTAACCAGTTTACCACCTCTCCAATTACCCCTGTGGGACTGCGGGAAATTGCTGCCCCAGTGCTTTGCTATTTTTGGAACTCACATAGCAATAAGCTAATGCTCTCTCTTCACTTTGGGGGCAACAATCTGGAGATCTAGATTTAGGATCCACATGTATCTGACATTTATAGCCTATCCTAATTATATACCTTCAATGTCCCAGATGGAAATACCCCTTTAAGTTTTTGCACAATGCACTTTGCTGCATTCAGAGTCTAAGGGACTAATGGAAGCTTTGGCTGCATTCAAACTCCGCCTCACTGTATTCATATGGTGAGTAGGTAATGGGGGGATCATGACCTCCATTCTAGTGACTAGTGATGTTTCCAATGGTTAAGCTCCCAGCAATCAGACACTACCTATTCTATGGATATGTGATAAATGTGAATTATGGGAACATCCTTTAAAGTAAAGGGATCTCCAAATTGTTTCTTCCTCCTACAACCCAGTCAATAAATAAATAAATAAATAAATCAATAAATAAATAATTTCCATGTAATCCACTATCCAGCACCGGGTTCTATCTCCCATTTTCTCTCTCCCTGCCAGCCCGGCGCAGAAATGCAGAGGAAATGTCTGATTGCTTGTGATTTATTTTGCCAAAATTATGTTTGCTGGTGTTTCCAGAAGCCAGACCCACGACGATAAGAAGAATTTCCATGTTGGCCCTAAATTTGAAGGGTCTATATCTCATGAGACAACCACATGAATTATGTGTTATGTGTTAGACTCAACTCCTTGGCGAGAATTTGTCTTTGTTTTACAAGATGGAGTGTGTATACCATTCGGCCCATGTTTACAGTGCTCACCTTGGTTCAGACTATCAGGACAGAAACTGTTCTAGCAGAGATTTCATGGTAAATAGGCCTCCTATCATAACTACTCTATAAATCAGCCCGCAGAAACTCTCAACTTCTTTTAATTGAAGCTAAGCAATGGGGGTAATTTTAAACAGAGTCACATCTTCCAGTCTTAGGGAAGGTCACAGAGAAGGTCATCAGAATTCAATAAAATAACCATTAGTCAAACAGCAATATGCCGGCCGCCCCACTCAGGATTTGTAAGGTGACACAGTCCTGACAGAGAGATAGATTGTGTAATGGATAAGATATCAGGAGGAGGCTGATGGTTCCATCTTAACCCTCCTTGATCTTCCTGTATTTAATAGCTTGGATCATGGGATTTTCTGGGAACGATTGAAGGCTGGTTACATTTTACTGCAGTTGCCATTCTTAAGAGGGTCTGTGCAATTTATGAAGGTCCACGGGATATATAATATTTTCAACATGTCATAGGCATATATGATGGCAGTGGTTACCAGCAGCACAGAGTATTTTAGCAATAGAAACTGCTGATCTGGTGAGAGCCAGGGACCTGTCTATTTATGTAACTATGTTAGTAAAGAAAGAACACCAAGTGACAGGCCCAGTGTCATGACATGAAATTCATGGAGACAAGTAGACAGTCACAGACTGAGACATGCTTAGTGTAAGGGACAGAACTCCAGACATTGCAGAGTATTTCAGGAGGGGAGTGTGCTGATCCTGTGGGGGGCAATGACCTGTTTAGTTATGTGTCAAATTGTAGTATACAGGCGGCACTCCGTTCAAGTCGCGGTGCACGTGTCTTGTGGATGGCGTCCAAACTGTTTAGTTATGTGATCATGCTAGTGAGACATATGCTGCATTGAAACAGGGCAAGTATTTCAGGGGAGCATTTCAGGAAATGTTTATGCTAAACTTGTGTAGAAGAAGGGGATGCAAATGAGCTCCTAACAAGCTCCACCTCCAATGCCACCAGATGTAAGGCAGCTATCCTATAAGCCAATGTTCAGCTCTTTCAATAGGCCTTGAGACATGACTCGGATATTAAATAAGCCAGCATCTCATCTGCAGAGGAGTGATTGCCTCTCATCAGTGCAGAGCAGAGAGTACTGGCTTACCTGGGTGAGAGGCCTGTCAGGATTCAGGGGATACTATCTCTCCTTGAGGAGAGAGCACCATAATCTGTGCTCATTTGCATCCCTTTATTCCCAGAATTCCAGAAGAGCATGAATGGACTATAAGTCTCCTTATACCGAATATGGCACTCTCTCCCCAAGGAGAGATAGTACCCCGAAAAACTGGTGTAGAGCAGTGACCCATCCAGTTTTGTGATAATGTTAGTGAGGGAAAATCTAGGTGTGACAGATCATTCTTATATTGTAAGCAGGTGGAGAATAAGAGGTCACAGACTGAGAGATACATAATAAGAGGAACAGGGCTTTTGCACCACTGGGTATTTCAGGAGGAAATGGTGTTTGTCTTTGGAGGAGCAGTGAAGAGTCTAGCCATGTCATCATGATAGTGAGGACAGAACTGGATATGACAGAGGCAAAGTCATGATATAAAGAGAGGAATGGAGGCAAGTGGTAAGACAAAGACTGAGAGGTCCATAATGGATGGAGCAGGGTCCCCTGCAGAACGGATTATCTCAGGAGAAGAATGAAAGAACAAACTTTCAGGAGTATGTGAGGACAATATGATGTTCACCCTATGTCATATGATATACCAGTAAAGCACATAAAAGGCACCATGTGTAAAATTAGGGTAGAAATATGAAGGACACTTTTTTAACATTCAGCTCTGTGATGCTGTAGGGATACTACAACTAATGCGCTGTGCTAGTTAGCATACACCCCAGATTGCTCAGCTATTATCTGCTTGTAGGTGTCAGAAGTGGGCTGCTAAATAATGATGCATCCTACATACAGCCCAGTTCTGACTCTTTTCACCTAATCACTACAAAAGACAACATGTAACAATGCAACATAACAAACACCCCTTGTAATTTAGCAGCCATCCCATCATTACACAAATATAGATTTTGTTCTAAATTTTACATTTACTTTTTTATCTTCATTATGTATTTCGGTATTTTTTATAACCCAGTGAGAAGTTCCCTCTCGCTGGCAGTAATTACCATTGTTATAGATTGTTCTTTCCTTGAGTTTTGGGTGTAGCGTCTTCTCTTTTTTTTCCCAGAGTTATTATTTTGCAGAGAGCAGTTCATAGAGCTGCAGCTTTCTCTTCTATTTGAAGGATGACATTTTCTGCCCTCTTGTTTTTGCTTCTTGTTCTAATTGGGAATTCATAAATCTTTTCAGACATGGACTTTTCACTCTACACACCCCTCTGACCTTCAGCGAAAACTATAAAGACATCACAGTGACACCAAAAATATAAATATACTTATATCCCTGAAATGTTTCAGAAGAGAATTAAAATGCAGCACTTGTAGGTAATGCGGGCACGTTCACTGCTATATTTCCTGTTGTATTTTGTTTTTCCTCCGTTCGGCATTACCTTTCAGTGCACAGCAATGTTATCATATTTGATCCATAATATTCTGCAAATGCGACTAACAGAAGGTAATTAACATGTCTCACTTATTTGGTAATTTTGGTTAATGGAAATGGGATTTCAGGATAATTTGATGCACACAAACAAAGGGAACATCTTGCACAGAATCAAAGTCCTTTCCTTTCACTAAGTTATTAAAGTTTGCAAAACTTATTTTAATTACTTTCCTCAAACTAAGTTCTACAGATGTATTTTAAGTCGTTGTCTAGTTTAGAAAACACATTTTCCAATGCCTTATTAGGCAATTCTGAGTAAACCTCCTAGGGGCCACCAATGCAACTTTTTGTTTCTAGACTAGGCAGACACCTTTTTACAAAGACCTAGTCTAAGTCTTGCAAAGGTGTCCAGTGCCGGCTGGAGGTGGTGCATGGCTGCCTAATGGCAGCTTGGCTCCTGCTCTAATGGTCAGAATTGGAGTGACTGCAAAGAAAGTCTCTCTATATCTCTGGAGGAGATATGGACAGCCCATTAATGTTTCATTTCACCCGTGGTGGTCCTAAAGGAAAACTTAACATTTGCTGTTCCTTTCCCCTACAGATCACAGTTGATTGCTGTGGTTTCCATTAGCAGGACACCTTCTGCTCATCTTATTGTCAGGAGAGCATTCTAACAAAAAGGATTTGTCCATACCTTGAAAGTTCAGAAGACAGTGTACATACCGTTCTGACTCATCATTAAGGCTACATTCACATTAAAAAACGACACACTGTCAATTTGTCATGGCCATTTTGTATCAGGATGTGTTCATCCATTTCATGACCATTACAAATGGATAAAGTTCATTGGCTTTTTTTTTTGTTATAACAAAACATGCCCCTACAGTTCCCTCAGTATAACTAATGTCCCCATAGTGCCCACTGGACATCAAATGCCCCCCTTAGTGAACTCCATATGAATAATACGCCTATTAGTGGCCCCCAGTATAGGTATATAATGCTCCTCATTTAGACCATTTTCTAAGCCTAACACTTTTCCATGACCACTCCACAGCCACTTATTTAGACCTGGCATGAGCAGGCGAAGTCACAGATTGAGGCGCAACAAGCTGTTGCACCGCAATCTACACCTGAAATATGCCCAATTTAGGCATATTTCAGAATGATAAATGACCCCCATAGTAACTTCAGTTGTAGAATTAACCAATAATGACCGATCAATCATTTAAAATAACAAAACCTCCAGGTTGTGTTGAAAAGTTGCATTAACCTTGTGACTCGATCAATAGGTTATTGCAACAAAGGACACATTCGTCATAGTCAGAGAGGGGAAAAAATTTATAATAATAATAATTATTATAAAAAAGCAAAATACTATCTATATCATCTATACTTATAATAACGTAACATCTCTTAAAATGTCTGAAACATCAATCTGCTCCTCCTCATTTTTCCTATCCTTTCCCTATCTTAAAAGGCCAAGGAACCGGCACTGAATGCAGATGAAACTACTCAGTGCTTCATGAGTTTGATGTAAAAGATGTGCAGACCAATCAGATGTCTACTCTTCTCCCTTCATGCAGTCTGACACAGTGATATGCAGCAGGTGTGGATGTGCTGGGTCACTTGATCAGTTTTGGCTTGGGACTATTCCTAATGGTGTTGTCTAAGTGGCCCCCTGGTCTTCACTCTTTAATCCCTATACAAGGATCTGGGCTTCACTGCAGAGGAACTGCCAGGCCGCTACATCCTATAGTAGTCTTTGGTTGACAGAGAGGTCAAGAGACACAGGTGTGGAACACCGAAGGAACAGACAAAACTGTAGTCAAGTAAAGGCCAAGGTAAGGGCAGGCAGAGTTCATGCAATCCAGTAAGCAGTCCAAGTTTAGTGCAAAAAGGAAACCTTTAGACGCATTCCATCAGAATAGCGCATAATGGATCTGTTTTGCTGCCAATAGACGTCTACTATGATGGAATGCAAAACGGAATGCCTCTTAAAGAGTTCAATTTTTCATTCCGTTATAATAGAAGTCTATGAGCAGCATAACGGATGTGTCTTGGTTTCCATTATGCAGGACAGGACTAAGCATGAGGTGATAGAATCATCCTGTGGGGGTGCTTTTCGTTGGCTGTGACAGGGGAACTAGTCAGGGTTGAGGGAAAGCTGAATGGAGCAAAATACAGAGATATTCATAATGAAAACATAATCCAGAGAACTCTGGATCTAGAACTGGGCCGAAATTTCAACTTTCACCAAGACAATGACCTTAAGCACACAGTCAAGACAACACAAGGGATGCTTAGGGACGACTCTGTGAATGAGCTTGAGTGGCCCAACCAGAGCCCTGACTTGAACCTAATCAAACATGTCTGGAGAGAGCTGTATATGGCTGTCCAAAAAAATTGAGTTACATTCAAAGCTGAATTTTTGGTGACTCGATTTGGGCATATTTTGTATGAGAGAGAAAAAAAATAAAGAGACAACAGAGAAAAACCATGAGCTGTAGGAGGCCTTAGAGTGTTATAAAGAAGTTTTTAAGCCAAGGGGGCACTTTTGATTCAGGAGACCAATTTGGCCTGTTATATAAGTATTGACAACCAACTTGGAGTGAAATACTTTTTTATTCATAATCAAACATAATAGTTGACATTAACATGGCCACTTACTTCAGAGACAAGATTGGTAACATCCGTCAGGACATAATCTCCCATTCTCCAACCAATTTTAATCATTCTCCTTCCCACACTTCCACATGCTCTCTCTTTACTTTTGACCCTATAACAGATGAAGAAGTCTCCAGGCTTTTCTCTTCTTCTCAACTCATGACCTGCAGCAGTGATCCTATTCCCTCACTCCTTCTCCAGTCTCTCTCCCCAGCTGCCATTACTCACTTTTCTACAATATTTAACCTCTCTCTCTCTCTCCTGGTATGTTTCCGTCCCCTTTCAAACATTCGGTTATAACCACACTACTAAAAAAACATCACTTGACCCGACCTGTGCTGCTAACTACCAACCTGTTTCTAACCTCTCCTTCATCTCTAAACTATTGGAACATCTTGTCTTTGACTCCTTACAATCTGCCTTTCGCCATCTCCACTCTACAGACACTATCCTTACTAAAGTTTCTAACAACCTCCTGATAGCATAAAGAAACGGCGACTTGTCTACTGATTCTACTGTCTCTCTCTGCTGCAATTCATATGGTAGACCACGAACTCCTCCTCACCTTGCTCACTCAATTGGCCCTAAATGCTTCTCTCTCCTGGTACTCTTACTATCTCTGGGTATTATTCGCTGGCTCTACTTCTTCTCCTCTTTCTCTTGACGTTGGGGCTCCTCAGAGTTCAGTCCGATGTCCTCTACTCTTCTCTTTATACACAGCCCCAATTGGGCAGACTATCGGTAGATATGGCTTTCAGTATCATCTCTATGCTGACTAAACCCAACTATACACTTCATCCCCTGACATCACCCTTGCTTTACTCCCAAACACCAGTGATTGTCTGGCAGCTGTCTCTAACATCATGTCCTCTGTGTATCTAAAACTGAACCTCTAAAAAAACTGAAATTCTTGTCTTTCTCCCATCTACTAACCGACCTAAACTTGATATTTCAATTTCAGTCAGCAGTACTAACTCCCGGGCAGCATGCCCGCTGTCTTGGGGTCATGTTTGACTCAGATCTTTCCTTTGTTTCCCATGTTTAATCACTTGCATTCTCTTGTTGTCTGCACCTCAAGAACATCACCAGAATTCACCCTAAACTCTCCCCCCTTCAGTCTGTCCTAAATGCTGCAGCCAGGCTCATCTATCTGTCCACCCACTATACTGATGCTACTAGTCTGTGCTAGTCACTTCACTGGTTGCCCATCCACCACATAGTACAGTTCAAACTTCTCACCCTCACCAAAAGAGCTCTTCACAGCACTGCACCTCCATATCCTCTCTCATTTCGGTCAACCACCCTACTCGTGCTTTCCGTTCTGCCAGTGATCTAAGATTAACATCCTCTATAATTCATTTTCTCTTACTCTCATCATTAAGACTTTTCTCGAGCTGCACCTACTCTCTGGAATGCTCTGCTCTGGAATATGCAGTAAGGTCAATTCTCAACTTCCCTAACTCCAAACGTACAGTCATGGCCAAAAGTTTTGAGAATGACACAAATATTATATTTTCACATGATCTGCTGCCCTCTGGTTTTTATGTGTGTTTGTCAGATGTTTTTATCACATACAGAAATATAATTGCAATCATATTATGAGTAACAAAAGCTTATATTGACAGTTAGAATGAGTTAATGCAGCAAGTCAATATTTGCAGTGGTGGCCCTTCTTCTTCAGGACCTCTGCAATTCTCCCTGGCATGCTCTCAATCAACTTCTGGACCAAATCCTGACTGATAGCAGTCATTCTTGCACAATCAATGCTTGCATTTTGTCAGAATTTGTAGGTTTTTGTTTGTCCACCCATCTCTTGATGATTGACCACAAGTTCTCAATGGGATTAAGATCTGGGGAGTTTCCAGGCCATGGACCCAAAATCTCTATGTTTTGTTCCCTGAGCCATTTAGTTATCACCTTTGCTTTATGGCAAGGTGCTCCATCATGCTGGAAAAGGCATTGCTGATCACCAAACTGCTCTTGGACGGTTGGGAGAAGTTGCTCTCGGAGGACATTCTGGTACCATTCTTTATTCATGGCTGTGTTTTTAAGCAAGACTGTGAGAGAGCCGATTCCCTTGGCTGAGAAGCAACCCCACACATGAATGGTTTCAGGATGCTTTACAGTTGGCATGAGACAAGACTGGTGGTAGCGCTCACCTCGTCTTCTCCGAATAAGCTGTTTTCCAGATGTCCCAAACAATCGAAAAGGGGATTCATCAGAGAAAATGACTTTACCCCAGTCCTCAGCAGTCCACTCCATGTACCTTTTGCAGAATATCAGTCTGTCCCTGATGTTTTTTCTGGAGAGAAGTGGCTTCTTTGCTGCCCTCCTTGAGACCAGGCCTTGCTCCAAGAGTCTCCGCCTCACAGTGCGTGCAGATGCACTCACACCTGCCTGCTGCCATTCCTGAGTAAGCTCTGCACTGCTGGTAGCCCAATCCCGCAGCTGAAACACTTTTACGAGACGGTCCTGGCGCTTGCTGGTCTTTATTGGGCGCCCTGGAGCCTTTTTGGCAACAATGGAACCTCTCTCCTTGAAGTTCTTGATGATGCGATAGATTGTTGACTGAGGTGCAATCTTTCTAGCTGCGATACTCTTCCCTGTTAGGCCATTTTTGTGCAGTGAAATGATGACTGCACGTGTTTCTTTAGAGATAACCATGGTTAACAGAAGAGAAACAATGATGCCAAGCACCAGCCTCCTTTTTAAAGTGTCCAGTGGTGTCATTCTTACTTAATCATGACAGATTGATCTCCAGCCCTGTCCTCATCAACACCCACACCTGTGTTAATGGAGCAATCACTGAAACGATGTTAGATGGTCCTTTTAAGGCAGGGCTGCAATGATGTTGAAATGTGTTTTGGGGGATAAAGTTCATTTTCTAGGCAAATATTGACTTTGCAAGTAATTGCTGTTAAGCTGATCACTCTTTATAACATTCTGGAGTATATGAAAATTGCCATTATAAAAACTGAAGCAGTAGACTTTGTAAAAATTAATATTTGTATCATTCTCAAAACTTTTGGCCATGACTGTACATGAAAAACACATCTTTTCAGACCGACTTATCATGCTTCCTAAACTGACTTTTCCACCAGTCCCCTCCCCCACCTACCCTAACTCTTCAGACCTAAACTTTATCTTCTGACAGTCCTAAACCCAAAGTACTAGCACACACAAATCGGCCTACACCAATGCTGTCCATACAAAGATGACCAGACCACTTCATATAACAATCAGCTACCTTTTATGTCAGCCCTACTTCCTCATAGATTGTAAGCTCTTGCGGGCAGGACCCTCACTCCTAGTGCTTCAGTTGTATATTAGCCACTAACTTAATGACGCCTTTTGTTTTGTATATTTATCCTCTGAATTGTAAAGTTCTGCAACAATGGTGGAGCTATATAAATATTATGATTATTATTATTATTATTATTATTATTCATGAAAAGAGAGATTAGGAGAAAAATGTGTTCAGTGTCAGTCTGCCTTAATAAAGGCCAGCTATACATTCCAAACACTATGCAGCATGAAATGAGTTGTTGTTTTATGGCTGTAAATCAGATTCAGAGCTAAGCTGCACTATGGGCTACACTTGCCAATAAAATAAATTTTGAAGATAATCAAAAGGCCAACAGTGATGAATGAGGATGAAAAATGCTAAGATAAATGTTTATTTGTGCTTGTAAGTGATCTCATACAGCATTTACAATATGCGCTGGGATTAAAGGTTATTATAGAAGCTTGGTAATGTGCATTCAGACATTCGAATAAAGACCTAGATGCATCTTTTCAGTAGATTTGTATATATTTTGCCTTTTTTGCTTTGTAAATCACAGAAAACCATAGTAATTAATGATGTCTTCTGGATTGCATGATACTGAGTAACACTCAATATATTTGCTAGATATTTGCTAGTACAGCTGAATTCTGAAGACCAAAATTCTACCATAAGAGTAAAATCTTGAGAAATATACTCAAGGGACTTTAAGGAATGATGTAGGATTAGAAACACACATGGCTGATTTCTTCCAAATGTAGTACCTCACCTTTTGATGGATTGTAACTGGAAGTAATTGTACTGAGCTGCAAACAGGAGCGGAACTGTTTTCGTAAAAAAACTGAAAATAATAGACAACTGCCTTAGGGCTCATGCACACAAGCGTATTTTCTTTCCGTGTCCGTTCCGTTCTTTTTGCGGACCGTATGCGGAACCATTCATTTCAATGGGTCCGCAAAAAAAAACAGAAGGTACTCCGTTTGCATTCCGTTTCCATATGTCCGTATTTCTATTCCGCAAAAAAATAGAACGTCCTATTATTGTCCGCATGAAGGACAAAGATCCGTTCTGCAAAATACGGAATGTACACGGACGTCATCCGTATTTTTTGCAGATCCGTTTTTGCGGATCAGTTTTTTCATACGTAGTGTGCATGAGACCTTAAAGAGATTTTCCCAGAGTTCTACACTGATGACCTATCCTCTGGATAGCTTATCAGTATCTGATCCGTTGGAGTCCGACACCCGGGACTCCCTCCGATTAGCTGTTTAAGAAGTTAGTGTCACGCGCAGTAGCACAAGCAGCAATGTCTTCTTGAACAGCTGATTTGCAAGGTTTTCAAGCGTTGGAGCTCCACTAATCAGATACTGATAACCTATCTAGAGGATAGGTCTTCAGTGTAAAACTCGGGGAAAATCCCTTTAATTTTTCTTGTAGCTGCAATTAAAGAAGCTTTCCACTAACAGAAGTGAAGATTTAGTGCAGGAAACACACCTGTTCTCAAAGTGAAGTTTTTCCCTGTATAATTGCACTTTTCTACCTCTTTCACCCTAGACCCCCATGAATTGTAACCTACGGTAAAGTGTTTTTTGTTAGTTTTCATAAAAACAAAAAATCCCTATTACATGTATTAACATTAGTGGCAAAACTATAGGTTGTAATTACACACGTGTTCTGGAATCTCAAAGGGGGCACACTGGGCGTCACTGCCGTTATAGAAGTTGTTATGGGGCCACAGCTGTTAGTTCCTGATCATTGCTTACTCATTCAGTTGCGTTCACATGCAACATTCATCCACTCTGTTAGGGGATGAATGATCACTATTATGATTGTTCATCCCCATACAGATTCACTGTTTGCTGGCAGCACACCCCTGTTTCCACCAGGTGATGGGGTGTCCATAAATGCAGATTTTTGGTACTACAAGATGCAGTTTGTTCACTGCTTGTTTGATTGGATGCACCTCTACAAGAGGCAATTATCGGAAAAAAAATGTTTGTATGATAATTGCCTTGATCCTTGGCCCTAATCTTTGTACCTATCTACAGACGGCCCTGATTACTAATACTGGGCTTAGTGCTTGCCAGTATGGCCAGCACTAACCCCGACATCTATTACCTCGGCACCCACTGCCACCAGGGGTGTGGGAAGAGCCGGGTACCCGCAGGACCGGACCTTCTAAATTGAGGGTCCAGTTCTGGGGCAGCAGCAGGCTGTTAGGTGACAGATCCGTCATGACCCCAATGTAAGTCAATGGGGACTATTTGCTATTTTTACTATTGTATCACACCAAACGGATCCTTCCCCATTGACTTGCATTAGGGTCATGACGGTGAGGAGAGGGGACTCGAGCATTGCGCTCGAGTACACTCGGTGTTCGGCTGAACACTGAGTGGACCCGAGCGTAGGCATGTTCGGCCGAACAGCGAGTTTGTCCGAGCATGCTCGCTCAACACTACTGCCCACATTAAAATAGTAATGCTGTGCTCTAAATTCCTACAGTTCATTTTACTGGTGAGAGCACCCCTTAATTTCTTATTGGGCCCTATGGAATCAGTTTACTGAACTAGAACACAGTTATGTATTTCCTGTAACAGCTTCAGTAGCAATATGAGGCCTTTTGATACAGAATATCCCAGATCTGATACCTGGTTACCATGCAATCTTACTGACAACCCCTTGTATATTTGCACTGTTGAATCAGTATGGAGAGACTATGATGGCCATGATTACCATGTTCAAACTGTATGTTGTTAGGATGCACTAGTAGAAAATCCAAGTCTCCGTGCTCTAGACCATAGGCCATTGATACAGACGAGATGAGCCGCTGCCAGAATGATGCATGGCATGTTTTATCGTTCTGTAATGTCTAAATAAAATTTCTTTTAGCCAATATATCAGTGCGCAGCATTCTGGACATCTCCCCATAAAACTTTTATGTCATTAATCTGTGTATGTTTATAGTCCCCGCAGAAAGTGCATAACACCAAGAAAGAAATCTTAATACTAGGACGTGTGTACAGATGCAGAATCCTTAAGAGATCTGGAGAAAAAAAAAATGTGAGTTATTGCAGAAGAGCCTTGTCTCATCACGTAGAATCTCAGACTTTCTGTCCCCCATGTGCAGCAGCAATAGCATCCAGTTTCTGGGGGAACCAGTGCTGCTAGGTTGGCCATTTTGAAATTGGAGCCCAGGGCCAATGAAGAAGCATGACAGGGCTCCAGGGTGTCAGGACTTGCTCCAGGGTGTCAGGACTTGCTCCAGGGCAGGGCCGGCCTTAGGGTAGATGGCGCCCTGTGCGAAACTATCTCTCGGCGCCCCCCCCCCTGAGTGACAGTACTAATGTCATACAGTATAGAGCTATAAATACAGTGCAGAGATATATAGAGTGATATAGGTAGGTAGAGTAGGACAGTATTTATAGCTCTCTATACTGTCCTATATCACACTATATATCTCTGCACTGTATTTATAGCTTTCTATATTAAAATGTAGCCTAATACAGCGCCACATACCTCTTACATCCAGTGACGTCTCCTCTGATGTAGATCTTCTCTTTCCTCATCTTCTCCTTTCAGACCAGACGCCATTTTTCAGCCATTTCTCATCTCTGCAGTTAGACAGAAAAAAAATCTTAGTTTACAGTGTCCTAAAATAACTGCGCCCAGCAAATAGTGTCCTGTAATAGTGTAAACATAACGCTCCCCAGAAATAACTGCGCTGATACTGTGCCAGGGTGCCCCCACAGTAATAGTGACCCCACAGTAATAGTGCCCCCACAGTAATAGTGCCCCCACAGTAATAGTGCCCCCCACAGTAATAGTGCCCCCCACAGTAATAGTGCCCCCACAGTCCCAACTAATAATTCTCTGCCAGAGTGCACTTGTTAGTAAGAGTGCCCCCAACAGTACTAATGTCCCCACTGTGCCCCAGAAGTAATAATGCTTCCAATGTGCCAGTAAGAAGTGCCCCCCATTGATTCCCCCCCAAAATCATGTGCCAGTAAAAAGTGTCCCACCCCCATAGATGCCCCCCAAATTATGTGCCAGTAAGAAATGCCTCAGTGCCCCCATGTGCCAGTAAGAAATGCCCAGTGCCAGTAAAAATGCCCCAGTGCCCCCATGTGCCAGTAAAATGCTCCCATGTGCCAATAAAAATGCCCCCAGTGCCCCCTTGTGCCAGTAAAAATACCCCCAGTGCCAGTAAAATGCCCCATGTGCCAGTAAAAATGCCCACAATACCCCTATGTGCCAGTAAAATGCCACTATGTGCCAGTAAAAATGCCCCCAGTGCCCCTTGTGCCAGTAAAAATGCTCCCAGTGCCAGTAAAATGCCCCAGTGCCCCATTTGCCAATAAAAATGCCCCCAGTGCTCCCTTGTGCCAGTAAAAATGCCCCCAGTGCCCCCTTGTGCCAGTAAAATGCCCCCAGTGCTCCATGTGCCAGTAAAAATGCTCCCAGTGCCAGTAAAATGCTCCCATGTGCCAGTAAAAATGCCCCCAGTGCCCCCTTGTGCCAGTAAAATGCCCCCAGTGCTCCCATGTGCCAGTAAAAATGCCCCCAGTGCCAGTAAAATGCTCCCATGTGCCAATAAAAATGCCCCCAGTGCCCCCTTGTGCCAGTAAAAATGCCCCCAGTGCCCCCTTGTGCCAGTAAAATGCCCCCAGTGCCCCCTTGTGCCAGTAAAAATGCCCCCAGTGCCCCCTTGTGCCAGTAAAAATGCCCCCAGTGCCCCCTTGTGCCAGTAAAAATTCCCCTAGTGCCAGTAAAAGCCCCAGTGCCCATGTGCCAGTAAAATGCCCCCATGTGCCAATAAAAATGCCCCCAGTTGCCCCCTTGTGCCAGTAAAAATGCCCCAGTGCCCCCTTGTGCCAGTAAAATGCCCCCAGTGCCCCCATGTGCCAGTAAAAATGCCCCCAGTGCCCCCTTGTGCCAGTAAAAATGCCCCAGTGCCCCCTTGTGCCAGTAAAATGCCCCCAGTGCCCCCTTGTGCCAGTAAAAATTCCCCCAGTGCCAGTAAAATGGCCCCAGTGCCCCCATGTGCCAGTAAAATGCCCCCATGTGCCAATAAAAATGCCCCCAGTGCCCCCTTGTTCAAGTAAAAATGCCCCCAGTGCCAGTAAAATGCCCCCATGTGCCAGTAACAATGCCCACAATACCCCCATGTGCCAGTAAAAATGCCCCCCAGTGCCCCTTGTGCCAGTAAAAATGTCCCCAGTACCCCCATGTGCCAGTAAAAATGCCCCCAGTGCCCCCTTGTGCCAGTAAAAATGCCCCCAGTGCCCCCTTGTGCCAGTAAAAATGCCCCCAGTGCCCCCATGTGCCAGTAAAAATGCCCCAGTTTCCCCCCATGTGCCAATAAAAATGCCCCCATAAAAAAAATAAACACTTACTTACCTCCAGCAGCGATGCGATGCAGGCCTCTTCCGGCCTGTGTCCAGCGCTGTACGGCTCGGGCGGCGCGATGACGTCATCGCGTCGCCTGAGCTGGCCTCTGATAGGCTGCAGGCCTAGGGCCTGCAGCCTATCAGAGGAACGGGCAGGGGAGACGCCTCTCCCTCCTCTGCCCCGCATCTCCAAAGGCAGACTATGGAGATGAGCGCTTCCACAATGGAAGCGCTCATCTCCCTCTGCCCCACCGCCGCACTTGCAGGGCACGGCCGGGCCATTAAGGGGGCGCTCTGGCAGGGCGCCCCCTTAACTGGCCGGGAGTGAAGCGCCCTGTGCAACCGCACAGGTCGCACACCCCTAAGGCCGGCCCTGCTCCAGGGTATCAGGACGTGCTGCCGGCAGCTCTACCCAGTGTGCAGGTATGCTGGTGTGAGCTGCTTCTCTTCTCAACATAAAAGGACAGTATCTGCATGTGCAGGAGTTTTTCTTGTTCTCTGGCTTAAGCTGCTGTTCCCTTGTGGTATTGGAGACTCCTTTGGCTTTGGATTTCTTGATTGGTATTGAGACTACATTTTTGGTTTGGTTTCAGTTTGGTTTTCTCTTTTGCCTCTAACATTTTTGTACTACATTGTGAGACTGGTATTCTCTTAACCCCTTAAGGCCGAAGCTACTTTTACACTTAATGCCGAAGCCACATTTTTTAAATCTGCCATGTGTCACTTTATTAATTTATAACTTTGGGATTCTTTCACCGATTCGACTGATTCCAAGATTGTTTTTTTTTGTGACATATTGTAATCCACCACAGTGGTAAATTTGAGTCAATATAAATCACCTTTATTTATAAAAAAAAATCCTAAATTTACAGAAAATTTGGAAAAATGTGTAATTTTCAAACTTTGAATTTCTCTGCTATTAAGGCAGATAGTGATTCCTCACAAAATAGTTATTACTTTACATTTCCCATATGTCTACTTTATGTTGCCATCATTTTGTAGATGTAATTTTATTTTTTGGGGATGTTAGAAGGCTTAGAATTTTAGAAGCAATTCTTAAAATTTTTAAGAAATTTTCCAAAACCATTTTTTTAAGCACCAGTTCAGTTCTGAAGTCACTTTGTGGGGCTAACATAATAGAAACCACCATAAATTACCCCATTTTAGAAACTACACCCCTCAAGGTTTCAAAACTAATTTTACAAACTTTGTTAACCCTTTATGTATTCCACAAGATTTAAAGGAAAATGGAGATGACATTTCAAAATTTCACTTTTTTTTGCAGATTTTCCATTTTAATCAATTTTTTCCTGTAACACATCAAGGGTTAATAGCAAAAAAACCTCAAAAACTATTACCCTGATTCTGCGATTTACAGAAACACCCCACATGTGATTGTAAACTACTGTATGGGTGCATGGGCAAGCGCAGAAGGAAAGGTGCGCCAGATGGTTTTTGGAGGGCGAATTTTGCTGGACTGGTTTTTAGACACCATGTCCCATTTGAAGCCCCCCCGATGCACCCCTACAGTAGAAACAACCAAAAAGTGCCCATATTTTGGAAACTAAGGGATAAGGTGACAGTGTTATTGATACTATTTTGGGGTACATATGATTTTTGATTACACTTTTTGCTAGGCAAGGTAAATAAAAATTGCTTTTTTGACCCTGTTTTTATTTTAGTCTTATTTCTGTGTTCACCTAAGGGGTTAACTAATGTGATATTTTTGTAGAGCAGGTTGTTACGGACGTGGCGATACCCAACATGTATAGTTTTTTTTATTTATTTAAGTTTTACACAATAATATCATTTTTGAAACAAAAAAATCATGTTTTAGTGTCTCCATTGTCTGAGAGCTGTAGTTTTTTTATTTTTTGGGCAATTGTCTCAGGTAGGGGCTCATTTTTTGCGGGAAGAGGTGACGGTTAGATTGGTGCTAGTTTGAGGGGCATACGCCTTTTTGATCACTTTGTATTACACTTTTTGTGATGTAAAGTGAAAAAAATGGCTTTTTTTTACCCTGTTTTTATTTTATTTTTTTTACGGTGTTCACCTGAGGGGTTGGGTCATGTGATATTTTTATAGAGCGGGTTTTTACGGACGCGGCGATACCTAATATGTTAAGGTATTTTATTTTCTTCATTTTTAATCAATTAACATGTGCTTATATGGGGAAAAATGGGATTTTTTTTTACTTTTTTATTTTTTTTTACACTTTTTTTTTTTTACACTTTTTGACTCAGACCCACTTGGTTCTTGAAGATCCAGTGGGTCTGGTGTTTTACAATACACTGCAGTACACTGTATAGTGTACAGCAGTGTATTTTCATTCATAGTAAGCTTTACCATGGCAAGCCGGACGAAAGCGTCCGGTTGCCATGGTAACCATCGGAAGCATCCGGTTGCCATGGCAACCATCGGGAGCGTCCAGTTGCCATGGCAACCATCGGGACGCTGCCACAGCAGAGCAGCGTCCCGATGGGAGGGAGCTCCCTCCCTCTCTCCTCCCCACACCATCGGTGCGCTGCCAGAGCACCGCAGCGCCCGATGGGAGAGGGAGGGAGCCCTGTTAACCCTTTCCATACTGTGGTCCCTACGGACCGCGGCATGGAAGGGGTTAAACGGCCGACATCGCTGCCAGCAGCGATGTCGGCCGTTTGAAGCAGAATGTCAGCTGTACGCTGATACTCTGCTTCACCGCTCGGCCATCCTGACATCGAGGAGGGGGGGGGGTGTAGTAAAAATTTAACTGCCGGAGAAAGTGTGGGGTTGGGGGGACGAGGGGGGATGGTCTGCAAACATTTTATGAGGATCTGATCCCCGCAGTCTCGGACTGTGGGGATCAGATCCTTTCAACCAGCACACGCGTATGCTGTGATTGGCTAGTCTGACCAGACTAGCCAATCACAGCGATCGCTGGCCCGGGACCGCCCCCATTGGTCCCGGGATGGTTAGCTGAGACCCCTGGCTGTAATTAACGGCCGGGGTCTCAGCACTGTCACCATGTCATCAGACATGGTGACAGTTTAATGCTATGACGGCTTATCCCGTCATGGGGCGGCAAGCGGCTCCTGCCCATGACGGGATAAGCCGTCATTCGGCGTTAAGGGGTTAAAATTTGTCTGTTTGCTGTTTGTCATGTTTGGTATGTTTGTCACCACACGTATTCAGTATAGGACTGTTGCCCAGTTGTGGGCTTACTGTCAAGGATGACCATGCAAGAAGGTAGGGGTAGTGGGTCTGGGAAGTTTTAGGGCTGCACTCATTTTGTGTGTCATGGTAGTCACCTATTCCTGTTGCTTTCCAATGAAAAGGACATTCAACATCTCCATGTAATAGAGTAATACATGTCTACCCTTAACTTTCCGCAAAGGACTCCAGTTTCTCACAATACAAATCTAATACTTCTACTACTACAAAAACCTTGACAAGACCTTGACATCACAACCACTGGGTGTCCGGAGATGCATATAGAATAGACATCTCACAAAATCCTCTTATTTTTTTCTAATTTCGCCTGAGCAACTTTTTACAGCAGTGTGTTATTGTGGAACGCCACAATTCTGTGGCATGCCATGTTGTGACTTTTTCTCTGCTCACACCAAGTCTAAAAAAAGTGATGTGGCATGTGCAGCACGTCTCATTCATCATTTTCTATGTCTGGTTTAGGTGTAGAAATGGTTTAAATGTAAGACAGCAGGGAAGCTGTCTTACATTTAGAATCGGCAGTGGATATGGCGAAGTTAGGTAGAGGTCAGCGCCTCTACATAAATTTGGCAATCCACCTCCAGGGCAGGGGCTTATTACGATTGGCGTCTAAAAAGCTGGTCTTAATAAATGTGCCTCTAAGTGTTTTCTACTCACTTGGCTTCTCCTAGCCCCACCTAAAGGCTGTTCCGGGCATTGGAGACTGTAAATTGCGATCCCCAATGCACGGGCACCATATGTGCTGCTGCCACAGATGAATGCAAACCCATTCAACTTGACATGCTCTATTTTTTGTGTTGAGGAGGCACAGAGAGAAACCACACTGAAGCACTCTGTAGTGCTTAAGTGGAGTTCTATGCCTCTGTTTCTCACCGAGCCTTCCAAAGTGAATGGGTCAGCTTCTGTGATATGGTGTGCACACTGCCTGAGCCCATATATTGTGGACCCACTATTTGAGGGCACAGCCAAGCAATTGTCATGTGCATGAACCCTTGCAAAAACATGGACCAAAAACACAATGGACAGGAAATGTTATTGTCTTCTACAGGAGAGTGTAGTAGACATGCTCTGTGACCTGTTCAGAGGTCATTGTGCTGGAAGTATATCAACTGTGACATCACCTATTGTGAATGGTGGATTCTGTACTATCTATATATACATATTTTCTGTCATGGTAGTCCTGCCCGTAATGGTAATGAGATGACTGCTGAGAAGTGAGGCTCAGAGTGAAAGAGGCAGAATTTTTAGATATTTTTTCTATTGTTGAGGAGAAAGAGGATGAGATTTTGGATTGGATGTCTCACTCCTCCTTTCAGTTGCAGCAGGAGGTCTTGGTGGTGACTTTAGAGTTCAATACTGTTCCATGGAGCTAAGGGTCACAGCGTTCCTCCTGCTCCTCCTCCTTGCAGCCCCAGAGAAGGCTTTAAGTGGAGCCCTCTCAGTCCACATTTCCCCTTCCTAGAGGGGCACCTTCATTTTTCCTAAGAAGTGGCAAGTGGCACGCCCTACGTCTCAACAGGGAGTATGTGTTGTTTCCAGGTTGGGCAGTGGCAGCTCTCCGTCATCCTCTCATATGTTTTTTTGAAGGTAGGCTAACATTCATTCAACAGGTGGCGACGAAAGAGGAGGAAGAACAGCTAACAAATCCTGTAGCTGTCGGGGTCCCACAATGAGATACTCCCATGTGAAAGGAGGAGGAGGTGCTGCCACTTGAGGAAGAGGAGTCAGAGGATGATGATGACATCAGCCACAACACCCATTTGTCTCAGTGTGGGGTGGAAATGGAAATAACTGGCTACTCAGGCACCCTGGCCAGAATGGTGGCCTGTACACTTGCTTACGCAGTGACAGGCGGTTTAGTGATAATTACTGGATAGCCATGCTTTTAGACCCTCGCTATCAAGGCAAAATGGTGAATTTTTTCCCCTCAAACAAAGGGTGGACAAATTAAGTTACTAATCAGGAAACACTTGCAGCTTACGACCAGTAGATGACTACCACCAGCGTGTCTGAGTCACCTTCCTCCCGCCGCCACGAGCAGCAGGAGCCGCAGCACCAATAGCACCAGCCACTTTAATCTCCCCAATATGATGGAACATTTTTTTCCATGTGCATCACCAGGCTGAGGCCAGTCAGCAAGCTGACAGTTCTCGGCTCAAAGCTCAGGTTCAGGCCATCTTACACTCTGGCCACTCTTTGGTGCATACCCTGTTCCCTAAAACCATGGATTTCTGGGCAGGCAGACTGGAACAGTGGTCCAAACTGGGACAGCATGCTTTCTTCTTTCTTACCCAGCCTCCACTGTCATCTCAGAGAGGATTTTTAGAGCAACAGGAGGTGTGGTGACACCCAAACAGCCCAAGTTTTTCTCCACCAGTGTCCAAAACATCACAAGCCTGGATTCTGGAGGGTTTTCACACTCCTCCGCTTGAGACTGATGAATAGATATGGCCTTGCTGGGGGTGTCACTGTTGCTATCTGCCTGCCTGTCTGCCTACCATTACCTTTTGTACGGCTGCTGCTGCGGCACATGTGCCACTGCTGCAAACTTTCAACCATAACGTTTTGTACGGCTACTGCTTCCTCTACATCATGCCATTGCTGTGACCTCACATTCTGTACTGCTGCTGCCGCCGCCATCATGCCACTGCTGCATGTTCTGTACGTCTGCTGCTGCCTTTCTGCTAAGTTGTACCATATGGCTGTTGCTGCTCCTCATTGTTAATCCCCTACCACCAGCACCATTAATGCAAAGCATCTGCCACCACTACCACTTCCACTGCTACTACTATTACTACCACTACCCAAAGACAGTCTAGTATGTTCCATGCTGTGCTGCTTCAGCTGACAGTGCTATTTCAGTCACATGCCACTATACAGTACTCTTTCCTCGCCCTCACTGCACAGCTGCTTCTCCCAATTAAAAGGGATAATTTTTTAGGCTCTTTAGGCTTGATCACAATGAGACGCTTTTTTTTTCTGACCATCAACACTTCTTCGTGTTGTGCGAGCAGGCATTCTGACCCTGTCAAGGGATCATTTTTGGACGCTTGGTCTCCCCCAAGCCACTTTTTTAAAAAAAATCCCATAGAACCGCGTGTGTTTAAACATCCTCTGCCCCCGAAAAGGGACAATCTTTTGGAAGCTTTTGAATATAAAAAAGGATAACACGTGCCGGCGCTGTATGTTACCGCCATCAAACGTGAGTTTACCCAAAGCTATGTATGTTTGTCTCACTCAGACATCATTTATTATTACTATCATTGTATTCCAGAGCTTGGGGGGGAGAAAAAAAAAACATAAAAAATAATGAAGAGAGGGGGTTATATAGGAGGCCAGAGGGGGTTATATATCAACTTTCAGGGCAA
Source organism: Rhinella marina (assembly GCA_900303285.1). Lineage (NCBI taxonomy): Eukaryota > Metazoa > Chordata > Amphibia > Anura > Bufonidae > Rhinella > Rhinella marina. The sequence continues at coordinate 62,230 of ONZH01000874.1, forward strand.
TTGAAGCAACTTTGATTTGGTCCAAAACGATGCCGGTCCAAATCAAACTTTTTCAAAAGTTCATTAAACCGGACCTAAAACGAATCGTGACTAGGGAATAGCGAAACTGATCTGTAAAGTTCGGGTTCATTACAAACTTTGCGAGTTCGGCTATCCGGACCTGAACCCGGACTTTTTCACTAAAGTTCGGGTTCGTTGTTCGGGTGATTTTATTATTTTCCATTATAACATGGTCATAGCGGAAAATAATATCATTCTTAAGACAGAATGCAAAAGAATATGGCCATTTAGGGGTTAAAAAAAGCAAAAAAAAAACAACTCACCTTATCCACTGATCGCGCTGCAGCAGCCTCTTCTATTTTCATTCATCAGGACCTGCCAAAGGACTTGCGATGTGTGTGATGACATCACCATGTGAGAGAGCACAGGTACTGCTGAATGAAGATAGAAGAGACTGCTGGCAGCGCGATCAAGTGGATAAGGTGAGGGTTTTTTTTAACCCCTAAATGGCCATATTCTTTTGCATTCTGTCTTAAGAATGCTATTATTTTCCGATATAACCATGTTATAATGGAAAATAATAAAGTGAAGTTTGGGTCCCCATTAACTTCAATGTGGTCCTTGGTCAACTTAGGGTCCAGAACCCAAACTTTGACCTGAAGTTCGGCCGGACTCGGCGAACCCGAACTTCCACGGGTAGGTTCTCTCATTCCTAATCTTGACTGGTTCTGATATATATATATATAATGTTTTTGTTTTTTTTTATGTCAAATTGTAGCACGATTGTTTGATAATATGAAAAAAGTGGTACATATTGGAGGTCAGCACATAGAGTCTTGAGGCAGTTTCTTTCTTTAAGTAGAATGGACTGTCCAAGGTCTCCGATGCATCACCGCCTGACTATTATATTCCGGTTGCAGGAGGCTATTTGTGTCAAAACCACATTTCAATAGAAGCGTTTAAGAAACTTTCAGCCTTGACTCGCTATATTATGGGCACAGTGAGAGGTACAGATTTCTGGGCCACCTTTTCATCTTGGCACATTGTTATTGAAGAATTTTCTTTGTCAGGTTCTGCTCCATGTTCATTCTGAATAATCAATATGTCTCAAGATAAAAATAAGACGAACTGACTCCAAAAGATTTACACTGGAAAAAGAGCCGAGAACTAATAACCGGGAAGTCAAAATATGACGTTTTAGTCAATGAGGCTGTAATTTTACTGTAGGACTTAGAAAAATAGACTCATGTTATTCTCCTAATAGCACTCTCACCAGTACTCTATTATGGCCCCTCTTATCCTCTCACTAATACTCTATTATGGCCCCTCTTATCCTCTCACTAATACTCTATTATGGCCCCTCTCATCCTCTCACTAGCAGTCTAATACGTTCCCTCTTATGCTCTCTCTAGCACTCTCATGATCCCTCTCATCCTCTCACTACCACTCTCTAAAGTTTTATCTCATTCACTTCCTAGCATTCTCTAATCAATCCTCTCATCTTCTTACTAGCACTCTCTCTTGATCTCTCTCATCTCCAACTAGTACATTCCTATAAGCTCACTCATTCTTTCACTAGCACTCACCTCCCATAATTACTCTCTTATGCTTCCTCTCCTGTTATCAGCACTCTTTCATGCTTACTCTCTTATCACTAACACTCTCTCATGCTTTCTCTTCTATCTCCAGCACTCTCTCATGCTTTCTCTCCAATCACTAGCACTCTCTTTTGATCCCTCTCATTCTCTCACTGTCACTCTCTTATGATTCATATCATTCTATCACTGGCAGTCTCTTACAGTCCCTCTCATTCGTTCACTATAGCACTCTCTTATGATCTCTCTCATTCTCTCATTACTCCTCTCTTACAACTCTCGTCGTCCTCTTACAATCATTCTCTCATGCTCCTCTCATTCTATCCCCAGCACGCTCTCATGCTTCCTCTCCTATAACCAGCACTCTCTCATGCTCCTCTCATTATATCACCAGCACTCTCTCATGCTTCCTCTCCTATCACCAGCACTCTCATATTTCCTCTTCTATCACCAGCACTCTTTCATGCTTTCTCTCCTATCACCAGCACTCTCTCATGCTTCCTCTCCTATCACCAGCACTCTCTCATGCTTTCTCTCCTATCACCAGCACTCTCTCATGCTTCCTCTCCTATCACCTGCACTCTCTCATGCATCCTCTCCTATCACTAGCACTCTCTCATGCTTCCTCTCCTATCACCTGCACTCTCTCATGCTTTTCCTCCTATCACTCGAACTCTCTCATGCTTTCTCTCCTATCACCAGCACTCTCTCATGCTTCCTCTCATATCACCAGCACTCTCGTGTTTCCTCTTCTATCACCAACACTTTCTCATGCTTTCTCTCCTATCACCAGCACTCTCTCATGCTTCCTCTCTTATCACCAGCACTCTCTCATGCATCCTCTCCTATCACTAGCACTCTCTCATGCTTTCCCTCCTATCACTAGCACTCTCTCATGCTTTCTCTCCTATCACTAGCACTCTCTCATGCTTCCTCTCCTATCAATAGCATTCTCTCATGCTTTCTCTCCTGATAACCATCACTCTATTTTGATCACTCTCATTCTCTCACTGGCACCCTCTTAAGATTCATATCATTCTATCACTCTCTTATAGTCCCTCTCATTCTTTCACTATAGCACTCTCTTGTGATCTCTCTCTCTTTCTCTCAGTAGCCGTCTCTCATGAATGACCTCTTCCTCTCACAATCCTTCTCTCCTCTTATTCTAGCACTCTCTTATAGTCTCTCTCTCATTCTTTCACTATAGCACTCTCTTTTGATCCCTCCTAATCTACTATTCACACTCTCTCATGATCCTTTTCATCTGCTCATAATCTCTCTCTCTCTCTCTCTCTTTTTCTCAAGCCTCATTTCATGCTATCACTCTCATGCTCCTTCTCATTCTCTCACTATCACTCTCATGCTCCTTCTCATCCTCTCACTATCACTCTCATGCTCCCTCTCATTCTCTCACTATCACTCTCATGCTTCCTCACATTCTCTCACTAGCGCTCTCTTATAATCCCTTCCTCTCACAAGCACTCTCATCCTCTCTCACTAGTGACATACCCTTGTACTGAGTGCTCTTGTAGATGGCAATATGAGACAGAGGTACTGTAAGGTGGTACATGGATTGTTGAATGGTCACACGATTGGATGCAGCATTACATTGTGCGGCCGTCTTAACTAATACCTGGGTATTGATGCAGTTATAGCAGAGCTGAGTGTGTCATTTGGCACAGCTCATTGGATATCCCTGATTTCCAGACAAACTGCAGGTAAACCTCAGTGATCTTGGGTCATAAATCACCGCAGGACATGAAACCAACAGTCAAAATTACAATGTTGGCAATTTTGCCTTTGCTACATGTGTACAAGTCAGAGTAGTTCAAAGGTATAGTCACAGGACGCAACAAGCAAATATTGTATAACATGGAGTTACCTGCGGGTTCACCATCAGGACAAAAAGGAAGACACAATAAAGTTAGTATACGGGGACTGCACGGTGACACACTTTCTACATGATATTAAAGGTCAGTTGTTTATATACTGTGCAGGAGTATCACATAACAAATGTTCTAAATATCACCGAGCACATTAATCTTTATCTGCTGCCTTAGAGTGTCCTTGTTTATATGAAAGAGGGACTGAAGATAGAGAGAAAGGGAAGAAGAGAGCGGATGAGATAGATTTATTTATTTTGTGCACTTATATAGCGCTACTATATTCTGCAGCCCTTTACAATCTATTCTCAATGGGGCTCACAATCTAAGTTCTCTATCAGTATGTCTTTGGAGTATGGGAGGAAACCGGAGAACCCGGAGGAACCCAGCGCAAACTCCATGCAGATGTTGCCCTTGGTCGGATTCGAACCCAGGACCCCAGCGCTGCAAAGCACCAGTGCTAACCACTGAGTAGATAGATAGATAGAGTGGGGAAAAAAGTATTTAGTCGGCCACCGATTGTGCAAGTTCTCCCACTTAAAAAGATGAGAGACCTGTAATCGACATCATAGGTAGAACTCTGTCTGATTTTTAAAGAATTTATTTGCAAATTATGGTGGAAAATAAGTATTTGGTCAATAACAAAAGTTAATCTCAATACTTTGTTATATATCCTTTGTTGGCAATGACAGAGGTCAAACGTTTTCTGTAAGTCTTCACAAGGTTGGCACACACTGTTTCTGGTATGTTGGCCCATTCCTCCATGCAGATCTTCTCTAGAGCAGTGATGTTTTGGGGCTGTCGTTGGGCAACACGGACTTTCAACTCCCTCCAAAGGTTTTCTATGGGGTTGAGATCTGGAGACTGGCTAGCGGTGTGCTTGGGATCATTGTCATGCTGAAAGACCCAGCCACGTTTCATCTTCAATGCCCTTGCTGATGGAAGGAGGTTTGCAGTCAAAATCTCACGATACATGGCCCCATTCATTCTTTCATGTACACGGATCAGTCGTCCTGGTCCCTTTGCAGAGAAACAGCCCCAAAGCATGATGTTGCCACCCCCATGCTTCACAGTAGGTATGGTGTTCTTTGAATGGAACTCAGCATTCACACTCCTCCAAACACAATGAGTTGTGTTTCTACCAAACAGGATTTTTGCTCACAGTTCTTGTGATCATTTTGACCCCAAGGGGTGAGATAGATAGATAGATAGATAGATAGATAGATAGATAGATAGATAGATAGATAGATATGATATATAGATATGGGTGGGCCATTTTATTCATCCAACTTGCAACATTTCAGCCCAACACAATGAGGCCTTTCTCAAGCTTGTCAGCTCTTTGCAGACATTATCATCACTCGCTCGTACTGGGGCTCACAATCTCTCCTTATCAGAAATTCTTTGGTATAAAACATTTACAATTGGATTGTAAGATCAAACTTTATTTTTCTAACTTTCCCATTCCTTGTTATCTTCCTGCGTCTCTTCGGCACGACTCTCACGACTTTATTTTTTATGGCTTTAAGCTTTTTATATTTGGCAAATACAAGAAAAAAAAAACAAGGGCATTTAATTATAGAAAATCAAGGCAATTATTTGGCTACTTAAATAAGTTTCCCCATTCCTTTCTGCGCTGTTTATTTCATGATTGCTTCCAGAGGATTTTTACGGTGAGCATTAGGCAGCGTCTCCTGAGAGCCGGTTATTGATACTGTCAGACTTAATGTAGTGCCAATAAAAAGGAACGTGATTATACATTTTAACAATCTGTTTTTTCCTCTCTTCATCTTCAACTGGTGCCAATAAACATATCAGATTCTTTTAATATACCATCAAACACCAAGCCTAATGAAATGGATGGGGAGACGAGGCCCATCTGAAAGGTGGAGTCAATATGGACGACTATTGAGGAAAATGCTAGTCATCACAGCTTTGCATCTAATTTGTTTTCCTCCCTCATATAGTATAGGTTCTGGAATTTGATATCTTCACTGATAACATTAAAACCACCTGCATATCCTTGGTTCTTTCCCTTTGTGCCACCAAAATAGCTCTGACCTGTCCACGAGACCTCTGAACATGTTCTGTTCTGTGCTGTCTGGTAGCAGATCTTAGCTTGGTACTGCCTGCTTGGATAAGGCATGTTTTATTTGTGCCCTTAAGATACAATTGGATTGAGATCCTGGAATTTGGAGACAAGACACCTTGATTTCTTTGTCATGTCCCTCGTTTCTCTATAAGCTGTGTACCGGATGGGTTACCCAGAATACAGTGAAGTAATGAACGAGGAAAGCAACTCCAATACCAGCTTTTGCCAAAACAGTATTTTAGTTAAAAGTGGTAATGAGCGCGACCACAAATGCTGGTAACACACAATTAAATTTACATACAACCAGCCAGGCGGTTGAGACCCTTGTGCTGCACAACGGGGCGCCCTCTGGTGGATGCTGAAAGTAAGAGCGGTAATTTACCTACTGGCTGGCTCAACTAAACAGCCACAATTTACCTGTTATTACACTAAGAAAATCAGGAACAACTGTCTGGGTGCATGGTGAGGACTAACCTATGGTGTAGCACAACAGCTTACAATCTTATTATACTCTATAGTATACCCCTCCAATAGCTGGTCATGTGGCACGTGCCTTAGTGGTTCTTCTGAGTAAACACCAGCCTGGCTTGAGTTTATGGTGAAATTTATCTGCTCTCCAGTGTGAACTATAACTTTCACTGAGAAGTCCTTGTAATGAACAGTCAACAATCCTTGTGGCCTGACACAAACAGAGACCCTAACTAACTGTCTACAGGCCTGGTCTCAGTCTCTAGGACTAGATGCCAACACTGTAATGAGTTGCGTGCAGCTGGGTCTTCTCTGCAACAACTGGTGAATGATTGCTCCTCAGCTCTCATCAGCATTCCTGGCAACAATCTTCCTTCTTCTGGACAAGATCAGGGTCTTGGACACAATCAGATTAACTTGGCTGTAGCTCTGGTCACTGAAGGATACTCCCACACCTGGATGGTGATGGATTCTCCTCACACACTGCTCCTGGATCAGTTTTCAAAGCTCTCCCTAAGATGGCTGCTCTATCTCTTCCTCTCTAAGCTTTATTACTCCATCTCACATGAGTATGCAAATATGCAGTCTGTTAGCTGTGTTTAGGAAAAAGCGGCATTTTGTGGCCAAACAGCAGAATGTCAGTCCAGATCATTTAACTTAATTTACACAAACAGTATTCACACAATGAGAGCTGTTTCCCCATCTCACACCTGGACAGTTTTTGCAGTGTGATCGGCACATAATCCTACTGATAGAGGGCACTGTCATTAGGAGGCACTGCTGCCATGAAGGGGATACTTGTCTGTAGAATGTTAGGAAAGTGTAACATCCACATGATGTCAGGACCAAGATTTCCAGCAGAACATATGTCAGAACGTCACACTGCCTCCACCGGCTTGTCTTCTATGTTATAGTAGACCTGGTGCCATCTCTTCCCTAGGTAAGTGAAGCACAGGCACCCAGACTTGCACATGACAGAATTTGATTAATCATACCAATCATCATGGTGGGATAAGCTGCTTAAATTTATGCCTTCTCATAGCAAGCGTAGATTTTATTTTTGGCATGTCTTAGACCAGAGACTTCTTCCATGACTCCATGGTCCAGTTCTGATGCTCACATGCCCATTGTAGTCACATTTGGTGGTGGACAAGGATCAGCATGGACACTCTAACTAGTCTGTGTCTACATGACACAGTACACAGCAAGCTGCAATGTCCTGTATGTCCATATTTATTTCACACATATTTCTATCATAACCAGAAGTGACTTTTCAGGATGTTGCTCAACAGTAGTTATTCTATGGGATCAGACCAGACAAGGTAGCCTTCAATCTACACATGTACAACAATGAGGCTTGGGCTCCCATGACGCTGGATAACCAGTTGAATAATCAGTGATGGAGTAGCAAAGAGCAAACAGTCTAAAAAGTTATATGACACACAAGTCCTTTATCTACCTTGGTATTTTAGAACAGAAGAGCCAACATCTTCAATAACACAATTCCTATATATCAATGCAAAACATGTTCTTTTGTTTCTCACCAGGAGATCAGTTACTTTAGTCATAGTTCCTTCTTCACAAGCTGCTGCATATAGGATGGAAGTCAGCCCGGAGATCTCATTCCTCCCTAAATTTTGTTCCAAAGTAGCTACAATCTGTGTGATGATATCGGGGCTGCTTGGAATCTGAAGAGCAGGTTCATGGCCTTGTTTAATGTTGTACTAACAGTCCAAAATCCTGGTAAAACAGCAAATCATTAAAAAAAACATATTAAAGTGGAGTAGGTCCATTCAGTACCCGGCCATTTTCACTTCTGTCTTTATCAGGAACTTCTGGTTGGTACCGAACAGAGATGAGCAAATAGATTCTACACAAATCAAATTTGTTATGCATTTTTTAAAAGATTTGAATTAGATTTTAAACTTTTGTGATTTGTTTCACATGAATTGATCAAAATGGTTTCCAGCATTTTTACAGATCTGAACAAAGAGAAGTCATCTGCTAACAAAACAGGACAATGCAGCACCCCAGAGGACTACTGCAAAGGGTTAATGTGTCAGAGTTTAGTCTAAACAGGCTGAGTGAGAAGAGGCCTCTGCATGTGCCTTTGAGACCTGTTGAATTAACTTTCATCCTTGAATGCCACCAACTCCCACCATCCATTGAGAAGGAACGAAGCACAAAATATACACACTGTTGAGGGCCAATTTAAAGACAGTACTTAGCAACAGGCCTTACTGTTAGTGGAATAACTATGGATTATCTACTTGCACTTGCTGAAGGATCTACTAATAGCTGTGTGATCTGTAGTCCAATACTGTAAATCTGTACCCTTTTGGTAGATTTGGAAAGTAGTCTGGATCAGATACACAGAGAGAGTCAAGGTCAGCCATCTCACTGTCGGTTATCTGAGGGTTAGCTTTAGAAGTCTTGTGTACGTACTCTGGAGATACTGAACTGAATGCTACCCATGTCTTTGTTTATTAATTGCCTAAACACCCCTTTGTAAAAAAAAAACAAAAAACACTGGATTTATTACCTGTGCATTGACCTGATTATTGCCTTGCACCACCATTGCACCACTGCCATTATCCAGCCCTGCTCCTAACCTCCTGCCATATAGCTAACATCCAGGGCACCCCACCTAACTCCAGGGAGGAGCCCCTCAGGAAGGTCCAGGTTGTGCCCCAAGGGAAGAAGGGTTCCACTCTCAACTTACTGCATGGCTCAGAGTAAGCCAGACTGAGGACTGCAACCATGAACTGTGAGAACTTGTCACAATTCAGGGGTATGTGCAGCTGAACTCAACCCCACCACTGACCCTGCCTACTTGCATGGCCTGTCCTAGGCAACAGCGTACAACTTGGTGTCAGTCCTTAGCCTAGGTACGTGCTGGGGCGTACAGGGAGGGGGAACAATGGGAGAAAACAATAGACAAAAGACAGAACACAATAAGAAGATAATCACCAAGCCGAGGTCAAATAAGGAAGTAACGTCAAAACCAGGGGAGCAATCAGGAGCAAAGTCAATAACACGAGCCGAGGTCAAAATCCGAGAGGTAATGAGGTACAAGAGGATGAGACGAGAACGAAGAACGAGAGCAAAATCAAATACACAAGCCAAAATCCAAACACACTAGTCACAGGAAGAAAGTACTGGACGTAAAACCAATCACAGGCAACCTGTGGCCAGCAGGTTGCCTGTTTAAATAGGCCCAGCAGATGGGTCACGTGACGTGGCCAGTGTCACATGAGCCAAATCAGAAAACTCAATAGACCTGAGTGCAGACTCATGGGCTTGCTGTCCAGGGAATGGAGGACGTCTGCCGCGCTTGTGAATTGCCGGGTTCTCCCCTCCCCTGGGTTGCTAGGGATACGAGGATGCCATAAGCGGCCGACTCCTCCTCCCTCCTTATCCCCATGGAAACAAGGATGTAGGCCGCGTCCTTGCTCCTGAACAGACTCGGGAGACCGGTGGCACTGTAGGGAGGGAGCGCGCTGCTGACTCCCTGTTACAGAACTACTACCACCATTATAAGCACTACCACTTCTCCTACCCTAACCTCCTACTGAATGGACCAGGTTTACACCAGAAAATGGTGGGATAAGCTGCTTAAATTTATGCCTTTTCATAGCAAGCGTAGATTTTATTTTTGGCAGGTCTTAGACCAGAGACTGATGTATGACATGTTCTTCTGAATAAATCTCCTGTTATTTGTCTCCTATGGCTCCATAAAACTTTTGCTCTGTACAGACAAGTAACAAGAAAGCAGTCTAAGGGAGAGAGGTGTAATATGAAGCTCCTAACCCCAATGCAAAGTCCGTCTGAATTTGTAATACTGGTGGCTTCTCAATAAGAATCTTTGAGTGCACAAGTGACTGGGTGTGACTACTTCTCTATCTCTTCCAATTTATTTTGTATAATTTTCTTGTTTACTTCATACATTTTGCACAATATTACTTTTTTGTTTTGAAATGTAATGCCCTTTGACCATTCCCATGTGTCCTCCTTTGTCAACGTTTTCAATAAATCATATTTTAGAATCATATGACCCCATCTACAACATAGCACTCGTGTTTACAATGATACAAATGGAGAAGTCAAAATCGCCTTCCCCGGGGCTCAACATGAGTTTTTAGAATTTCAAAATCTCCTCAGAGGGAGGGAAATGGAAGTTCTAATTGCAACAATGTATATTATCTCGCCAGGATACGTTGACCTACATCCATTGCACTGTGTAATGTGATCATTTAGAGCAAGTACCTTAGAAATTGCAAAATGATGTCAAAAACCCATTTGGAAATAGAATTTTGCATTTCAACCTGGAATAAAATATTGGTAATTAAGCAGTGTGACGCCGTGTCAGAGAAGCCCATGGCTTGTGCGCCGCTCCCGGGAGGAAACAAGATGATGTACACAGCTCTGCAGATGTTCCAGGCCTTCTGTAGCCACTGAGATTTACCTTCCTGACAGTTTTCTCTTGTTAAAAATGCCACCTGTACTAGTTAAATAAAGACTGGGTGGCAGCATGATGTATGGCGAGCTTCATGCGTATGAAATATAGATGCGTCTCATTTACCTTGAGGACAATCCTAAGATCTGGTAAATTGGTAAGGGAATTGGGAAATGCTCTTCCTAGGACAAAACAGATAAAACAATCAACTTTGCTTCTTAAAACCATTTTTAGGTCTTATGGATAAACCATTGCTTGCAATCTGTCCAAAAGCTTCACAAAGTTAGGTTCTGTGCTCGTTGTAGAAATTTTACAGCTGACTTGTTTGTCAGATTCATGGGTTAATTCATTTTTTTTTTTTTTGCTCTAGAATAATTGTGAGAATAATTTTGTGCAAACTACAACATAAAAGCAAAAGTGAGATTTATGTTTGTTATCTTTTTCAAATATTTTAGCAAAATAAAAATAAAAAAATAGCAATGCAAGCCCTCCCCCCCCAAAAAAAAAATTAAAAATTGCAAAAATTATTGACAGGCATAAGAAAATTTAATGTACATTATTTATTTAATGTGTATCAAAAAGGACATATGATGGAAAATAGTTTTTTTTGTACAGCCAAAAATATTTTTTTATTTATTTATGTAAAAATTAAGTTTTTTTTTTTATTCTTTTCCGTTGACAGCAATCTTCGAATGAAAAATAAAATGAAACAAAAAAAAATGATTTCAAGTTTTATTTTTCTATTATTGTTTAGTCTATTATATAACCAACTATTGGTTGGCTTACACCAATTTAAACCAAAATTATGGTGCACTTTTGGAGCAAATTGGAAAAACTTATTCCTGCCACTTTTCTGTGAAAGCCCCTTTCTTCCAAAACCCGCCTTTTGTCGAACATAGATCATAGATGTGCTAAATTATGCCAATTTATGTCTAAAACAATTGTAAATCTTGGCCTATATTGTGCTATATTATTTGATATCTCTCTTGGATATTTATGAATACAATGACGAACAGGTTTTACTAGTTGGGGACGTGTCACTACACGCTGACATTGTCCGATCAGTACTGACCATTTGAAAAGAAAAAATGTTAACACCCAGTTGTCAATTTACACTCAAAGATCTAAGAGGAACAATAGGGGAATGGCACAACACAGAGTTCTACACACAAAGGTGCTACATAAATGTGATTTCACCAGGAATACAAGTATTTAGTAAAAGAGATGTCAGGACTAATGATCGGTCCTCTTTAAAGGGGTTGTCTCTTGATGGACAATGGGGACATATTGCTAGGATATACCCCCATTGTCTTATAGGTGCGGGTCCCACCGCTGGGACCCCCACCTATATCCAGAACGGAGCCCCGCAAGGTGGTGGCTGGAGGACTCCGGTCCGGCCACCACCAAGCCGGCTCCCCATAGAAATGAATGGGAGCATACCACGCATGACCGGCCACCAGTCCCATTCATTTCTATGAAGTCAACAGAAATAGCTAAGCCAGCGCTCGGCTATTTTCGCCGGCCCCATAGAAAATGAATGGAGGGCGGTTGCACATGCGCTGCACATGCGCAGTGCACCCTCCTTCACTTTTGGGACCCCGTTCCGGATATAGGTGTGGGTCCCAACAGTGGGACTCGCACCTATAAGACAATGGGAGCATATCCTAGTAATATGCCTCCATTGTCCATCACGAGACAAGCCCTATAATATTAGTATGCATGACCAACAGATTACATAGGACCTCATGCACCTCTTAGACCCATGTGCACACGAACACCCAAGCATAGGCTTTTTGAGTCTCACTATGTAATGCCTCCATACGGCACAGTATTATGGAGATATTGACACCTTAAAAATACCTTTAGAACACAGCATCTGACTAGAATAGTTGTTTCCAACCAGTGGCTAGAAGAAATACTCCTAGAAGGATAAGATGCCTTAAAAGCACAGCATCTGATAGAATAGTGGTCTCCAACCAGTGGCTAGAAGAAATACTCTTACAAAATACTCTTAAAAGGATAAGATGCCTTCAGAGCACAGCATCTGATAGAATAGTGGTCTCCAACCCAAGGGCTAGAAGAAATACTCCTAGAAGGATAAGATGCCTTCAGAGTACAGTATCTGATAGCATAGTCGTCCTCAACCAGTGACTCAGGAGCAAGTTATGGTTCACCAATCCCTGCTGTGTAACCCACCATCAGAGTCTTGAGTTTATGACCTGTGACAAGGCAAAAGGTACAGTGGTTGATGGCAGATATGTGTCACCAAGATACCTGGTCTCGGTGAAGTAGCTGGTAGTCCTTGTCAGTAACCTTAGGTTACTGACACTTTCTAATGTTAGCATAGCTGCTTTCAAGCAGTTTGATCTGGGCCAGCTTTTGACTGGAGCAGTCTCAGTGTTGGGTGGGATGACTGCTCCCACGTATCCAGGCCAGGTTTTCTGCCTGGGCTTTTTATCAGCAAGGAAGTTTCAGGTGAGCGGGGTGTGTGTGTGTGCTGAGGCTCCAAGCCTGGAGTTGGTCTGAAGTTTTGTGCTGCCCAGACAGAAACGCTGGTGAACCCTGCTGTATGCTAAGGACTGTGTAGTGAGAACAACCTGTTTCTGTATTTGGACTTTATTTAAATAAAACCCACTTCTGGACATTTCTGTGTCTGTGGTCCCTGTTACGGAGCTGAACCCCCACAGACCATATACATTAGCAATTGACTAAACTGTGAAAAATTGGATAGTATAATACTAGATTCAAATTATGCATCAGTTAATGTTTGCAAATTCACTATTTCTTCTTTTGTCACCTTAAATACGTCTCTCCATCATTTCTAAGTTGAAGCCAGCTCCCATCCCTTACTCACAGTTAAACCTGGAAGATGTGGTACAAAACGTTGGGGACCTTGTTGATAAAAGCATCCCTACAAAGTTTTTAAAAAAAGTGACATTAGATTAATACAAAGGTACTGTAGCACTAATAAACTACTATAGGAGACATATGGGTCTGGACAGTGCAAAACTTGGAGGGGCTGCAATTTACAGTAGTCACCTGCATCAGGAATTATCTCTGCAAACATTTGCGTCAGAACCTCAAGACCAGATCCCATCATATTTGATTGAATAATAATGCAACTATTCAGTAAAAGTGACAGAAGACTCTGTCAGACCTTATTATAAGACATTTGGGTATGTTGGGTGCCACCAGTGTTGGTCACGTGAAGGAAACAGAAGCCACCACTCTATGAACAGAGCTAATGAAAAATAACCCCCAGTTATAAAATTCCATCCAGTTTACTATTAGAAAAGCCCCATGGAAAGGGGATGCTCCATTTATAAAGGATTGTTTTACAATCTGAGGCCGGGCTTGAGCATATTTCAATGTTTCCTGTTTGTTATATTTTATTCATCAGCCCATAACCCAGATACTGTAACCTCTATATCACTCTTGTCTGCCATTGCTTCTATAACGCATGGACCCATCTCTTCGTACTGTGACGAGCGCTGGGGTGATTCTGTTGTGCCCCTCTGTAACTTCTGCCTTCATTTTTACATTTTAATAAGAGTTATAATCTTCATTAAGACAGTTGTAAAGTCATTATCAAATTATTGAAAGACGCTTGTAATTGCACAGTGAACCAAAGTCTGTAAAGAGTCCATGGGGTGCGAAGCTCCGTTCCAGACATATGAGTTCATCTGTTCAAATAACCATAATAAAATCACTTATATAATCTGTCTACTTTTCGGTGTTGGGATGAAACACAGCAACCTTTTCACATTCATTTCTCTGGCTGATTATTAAAGGGAATGTTTTATGAATATAATCCTAGCTTTATTAATTAGATGTAAGTCTGGGGAAGAGAAATGATCTGCTTATTAAAGGGAATCTGTCACCAGGATAATCGCTATTGAAGTAAAGCCATGGCCTAATAGCACTTAGTACCTTATTCCCAGATGTTTTCTGTCTTCTGAAATTCCAGTTTATTTGGTATGCAAATGAGTCAGCAAGGTGCCCAGAGGGGCGTCACTCTTGCAGGAAGGAGCCCAGGCACGCCTCCTGCTTGTGCCCAAACCTGCCCTCATGCTGGGAGCAGGGAAAAGGGAGGCAGAGCTATGGCTTGAATGTGATATAGGAGGGGTGGGTGGGCTCCTTCCTGCAAGAGTGACGCCCCTCTGGGCACCTTACTGGCTCATTTGCATACCAAGATAGATAAAAGATAGAAAACATCTATTGCTGAAACAAAAGCACATCTGGAAATAAGGTACTAAGTGGTGTTAGACTATGGCTTTACTTTAATAGCAATTTTCCTGGTGCCAGATTTCCTTTAAAGTCATGTGCTTACTTCCTGATATTGCTTGTATAGAAAGTGCAGCTGTTTTCAATCCTTAATGGTCAGAGAAATGTCCACAGACTGATACATTCTCCTGAAAGAGATGGAAAACAGCTTCATAACTCAGAGTCCAGGAGAGGCAGGAGGACTGCATACAAAGCCTTCTCTGTATTTTTATTCCTGACATTCTACTCACCTAGCAGTAGAAAACTATCATCTACAGTGTCAGTAAAATGCTCTTACTCTAAGCACAATGGGATGACTCTGTCGACTACACTCTCTAATGATCATGGATATCTCTTCTGATTCATCTTCTAGTGATGATTAAATTACTCTAATCACACCTTATGATGATAATGATAAGACATTTCTGACCTCTCCCTCTAATAATAACGAGATGACTCTGCTGACTCTGCCCTGTAATGATAATGAGATTATACTTCTGACTCCTCCCTCTGACAGTAATGAAATGACTCTGCTGTGCCCTATAATGATAATGAGATTACTCTACTGACTCTGCCCTCTGATAATAAAATAACGCTGCTGACTCCTCCTTGTAATAATGAGATGACTCTGCCGACTTCACTTCTTGATGGATGTCTCTTCTGATTCACTTTCTAGTGATTATTTAAGGACTCTTATCACACCTTATGATGATAATGATAAGATTTTTCAGACTTCTCCCTCTGATAATAATGAGATGACTCTGCTGACACTGCCCTGTAATGATAATGACATGATACTTTTGACTTTTCTCTCTGATAATAACGAAATGACTCTGCTCACTCTGCCCTGTAATGATAATGAGATCATACTTCTGACTCCTCCTTCTGACAGTAATGAAATGACTCTGCTATTGCTGTCCTCTAATAATAATGAGATTACTCTACTGACTCTGCCCTCTGATAATAAAATAACACTGCTGACTCCTCTCTGTAATAATGAGATGACTCTACCGACTTCACTTTCTGATGATAATGGATGACTCTTCTGATTCCCCTTCTAGTGATGATTTAATGACTCTTATCACACTTTTTGATGATAATGATAAGATTTTTCAGACTTCTCCCTCTGAAAATAATGAGATGACTCTGCTGACTCTGCCCTGTAATCATAATGAGATTATACTTCTGACTCCTCCCTCTGACAGTAATGAAATGACTCTGCTGTTACTGCCCTCTAATGATAACGAGATTACTCTACTGACTCTGCCCTCTGAAAATAAAATAATGCTGCTGACTCCTCCCTGTAATAATGAGATGACTCTGCCGACTTCACTCTGATGATAATGGATGACTTTTCTGATTCACCTTCTAGTGATGATTTAATGACTCTAATCACACCTTATAATAATAAGATGACTCTGCTGACGCTGCCCTGTAATGATAATGACATGATACTTTTGACTTTTCACTCTGATAATAATGAGACGACTCTGCTGACTCTGCCCTGTAACGATAATGAGATTATACTTCTGACCCCTCTCTCTGACAGTAATGAAATAACTCTTCTTTTGCTGTCCTCTAATGATAATGAGATGACTCTACTGACTCAGCTCTGTAATAATGAGATGACTCTGCTGTTCATATAGCAGTCTACAAAGCAAATACAGTAAATTGTAGAAATCAGGAACATACAGCCTTTTGTGTGCTGCAATGTGAAAACTGTAAATAATTCATATTTTTTATTACATGTACATTCACTTAATTAAAATGTTCATGATAAATGATATAAATTATAACAACAGTAAAGTAGACAAGCAAAATTCAGTTAATTTCAAGTTTACCAAATTTTTCAAAACTTTCAGGCACAAGTCTACGAGAGAGACTAGTATGCTAGTACATTTTCCCCAGAAATCAAGAGGAGCATTGTATACTCTGCAATAGCCCATCTTGTACACCAACTAGTGTCCATAATAGAAATAGTACCCACCCAGAGGTCTCCCTAAGGACTTACTACTTGAAAAAATGTTCTCATGTGATTTTTTTCTGGTAAATGGGTTTTGTCCTGAAAGAGGGCATATGAACATGGGACCAACACAAATGCCATCAGCTGCCAAGCGCACATGTAACAGGTCAGCCGGTGTCATAGGTACAAAGCAAAAGATGACTATCACATAGAGGGGGTTCTCTAACCCTTTACAACTATCTTATCTGTGGGGTCTGACATTCTACACCCTCTGTCGATCAGCTGTCGACATTCTACACCCTCTGTCGATCTATCCTGAGGATACGACATCATTTGTAAAGGGTTGGACAACCCCTTTAAGATAACTAAGATCTGCTCTATTTACACTAGGTCCACCAGGATTTTTTCAGGTTTTGGATCCTTGACAAGAATCATGTTACAGACTGGAAACAAAATAGCACTCAGTGCCAACTGAACGTTAATGTGTAGTTCCTCTATTGCTACAAGTTAAAGCAGAATATATAATCTCCAGACCTTGCTCTGCATTATTTATCTTGTGTTTCATCATCTGAAGATAGATTTTAAATTCTGCTGATTTCCTGTTAGCTGTCAGGAATATGAAATAATTAATACGCCATTGGTGAGGTCTGCTAACATTCATTAAGTAGTATGCGCCAAGTTTTTAGTGTACACTTTGGAGCTTAAATGTCTTGAGTGATTATTACAGATAAGCAAAGTTTTCAAAAATTCAATTTGAACGCTTTTTTTCTCAAAAAATTCAATTCAATCAGAATTAATGTGTCACCTATTCCCCAGCTGCAGAGAGTGTGCATATTGGTGTACATCAATATCCATTTCAGAAACAAGCATAGCTAGTCCTCTGTGGTAGTAAAACAGTACTGTATGTCTGTATGACAGGCAGGTGACCGGCGTCGCTTTCAGAATCACTTCACACTTCATTTATTTGGGCAGTTACAAGTCCAAAACTGACCAAATAACTGAAGTGTGAACTCAGCCTTACAGATCAATGTATCTTCGGGTATAATGGACAACCAAGCAGTGGCCCAAGATTCTACTATAGAGTGAAAGAGCGCACTCCCTTTACACCATCTGCTGATTTCACATACATTGCTACAGAACCTGTTCTCCTGTTCTGTTACACGTTGATACTGTACAAGTAGTGGGCTCATGACAGAGTGTAGAGGGTAAGCAGTAAGTTTGTGTTGATGTCACTGTTTATTTTGTCCTTCTGCTGATCTATCACAAGAACAACCCCAAAAAACGGATCCTGTGTATTGAGCATCCGCCTTCAAATGGTAAGTATTTGGGCAGTAATTGATCAGTATTCCTAAGGAAAAAAAAACAGGAGTGAGTCCAAAACAGAGATTACACATGATTGGTAAGTTTGCATGTCTTCTGTGTTTTGGACACACTCCTGCTTTTGGCTTCCAAATCATGAGCAAATCCTGATTTAAAATGCTGACTGTTTGATACAGGCCTCATGCTGAACTTGCATGAGTTTTGATTATTTGCCTCTGAAATCAGTTTTATTTAGATGGGAAAGGAAGTCCTGCATGCAAGACTTTAATGGCATCTATCACACGGTCAGTATTTGGTTATTCTTTTGCAACAGTATCTTTAAGATCAAATAAAAACAGGAGTGAGTCCAAAACAGAAGTGATTGGTGATGATTGGTAAGTTTGCATGACTTCTGTGTTTTGTATCCACTCCTGCTTTTGGCTTCCAAATCTTGAGCAAATCCTGATGCAAAATACTGACATAGGCAGCAACCAACTAACTTACATGAGATGTCTAGATAGTAATTGAGTTCATCCTCCCTCTCAGCAGGTGGAAAAAAGGCCCTCATTTTGGACCGTTAGAGAGGTTCTAACATTGTGGAGGGCCAATAGTCATCCCATATTACGAATGTTACTATGCAAGCAACTCAGCATGCATCTGACCATTTGCGCAGGGGACTCTGAGGGACTCCCTGCCTTCATCTCCACTGCAAACTGCCACAGTGTGTCAGGGTCATCTGCCTGGTCTTCCTCATTGTCCACTAGCTCCTCTCCTGTCACTTGTACAGATAAACCACCTATTTCTGTATACGTTGCTTGTTCGTGAATGTGCTCCTCCTCTACCCCAATAGCAGTAGTATTAGACAGCTTTCTAAACCCAATTAGTGCAGATTATGTAATAGAATGGCTTATGTATTAACTGAGCGGGACACTGTTTTATTGGCTGCTGCACTCTCCCTATGCTCTCCCTATAGTGTGGATAAAGTCTCCCTATTATCTCCCTACACTATCTCTGTGCTGTCCCTGAACTGTTCCAAGCTAATATTTTGCAAATAAAGGGGCATATTTATTAAGAATGGAATTTTAGACACCAGTCTTAATAAACCCCTAAGCTGGCAATGGTTCCACTGAAGTTATGAACAGGCGGCGGCCTCTTCATAACTGCGACGGATCCTCCGCCAGTGCTAAATGTAAAACAGCTTCCTCGCTGTCTTACAAATAAAACTTTTTCTATTTCTAAAACAGTCGTAGGAAATGGTAAATGAGACGCCCTTACAGCCATCCCCTTCCCTACCCATGCCATGCACACTTATTTAAACCTGTTGTGAGTGAAGAGAAGTCGCAGATTGCAGGGCAACTAGCTGTTGTGCCACAATCTGAGCCTGAAATATGCCAAATATAGGCCAATTTTAGCTTAATAAATGACCCCCAAAGTATTTCCTAATTAATGTCCCTAGCGCCTGTCACATCTATTCCTTCACTAAGTTCACAGTAAAATGGAGGAGACCGGGAAGGGTAAGGCTTTTTATAGGGCTATGACATAACAGGGGCTAGCTATCTGTGACTGGCTGACTGCACAGCAAATTTTCGCTTTCCGAGATGTGGTTTAACCTCGGCAATTGGTGTAAATGGCACACATTTTGGAGCATAAGGTAGTATAAAATGTATTTAGGAGCAAGCACCTGAATGAATTTGGAGCAAAAAGCAAATCACTCCCAACTGTTTACGTTATTTAGATTGGTGCAAAAAAAAATAAAAAATCCAGTGTTTAAGAATGTGGGCAATTGTATCTACAGGGTATTGTAATGTATTGATAACCTAACCTAGTTAGTCAAAGCGCTGCCACAGACAGATTGCACTGGTCTCTCTGGTTAGCAGAATCTAAAGGGCAGCAGATTTTTACCCTTTAAATCCTCATTCACACATCAGTGTTCGGTTATTGATTTCCACCAGTGATTGTGAGCCAAAACTAGGAATGGAGCCTCCACAGACATAGGGTATAATTGAAAGATCTGCACCTGTTCTGTGTTTAGAGATGCACCTGGTTCTGGCTCAAAATCACTGATGACGTGTGAATACGGCATAACCCCTCTACAGGTATCTGGAGTTTGCTCCTGCAAATCCCCACGTTGCGTCTACAGAGTGGTCGCTGACTGGTGGAGCAAAAAGGATGCAGTTAAACAAAACCAAGGGACTATGCAAGGCAACAACAGAGAGAACGTCAAAGCCAGGTGAAGTGATAATTCATGGTGGAGTGGCAGGAAGAAACTACAAATGACAAAGTGGCAGGAAAAAAGGAAGTCAGACAGTGCAAGTCAATGCCAATAAGGTGAAGGAAAGGTTAATCCACAAGAGCAATTTAGGGAAGTTGAGTAAGAAAACTGGGTTTCAAACAAATAAACCAATATGGCACTGTAACAGGGAGCCTGTGGCACGCTCCCTCCATGCAGCACTGCCGGCATCCCGCTAGTGAGGAGGAGCGAGAAGCCGGCGTCGGATGTGGCCAGCGTCCTTATCTCCTTAAAAACAAGGGGGCGGGGAGGACCCGGCGGAGCACACCTCCTCAGCGTGGCCAGTGTCCCCCATCCCCTAGGCAATGAGCAGGAGCAGGGGAAGATGTGAGTGGCGATGTGGATGAGTCAGCGCTCAGGTGTGCGGTTGTTTCTAGCAAGAGTCACGTGACACTGGCCATGTCCCGTGACCCATCAGCCTGGCCTATTTAAATAGGCAAGGTTGCCTGTGATTGGTGTTACTGCTTCACTAGCATTTTTTTGTTTGTGGCACTATTGTTTATTGACCTAGGCTTGTACTTGACTTCGACCTTGTGATACCCCTTTGAACTGACGCAACCTCCTGGCTCTTGACCTCGGCTTCCTCTTGTTCTGGTTTTTGCTTACGTTTAGATTGTTGACTTCTCAGTATCTGACCTGGCCTGGTATACCATTACACATCTGTGTTGTCTGTATTAGTCTGTTGTTTTCTCCCATTGTTACCCCTCCCTGTAAAGCCCTGCACTTATGTAAACTAGGGACCGCTGTCCAGTTGCACACCATCAGTTAGGACAGAGGTGCAGGTAGGTAGGGATAGTGGTATGGGTGGAGCTCAGGGCTGCACTATTCCCTACCTATTCCATGACAGGCACACAAGGAAGTAGGATACAATAACTGGCACAAGTATAAGGGCAAGCCAGCTTCAATTAGATCACCAAGCACTCTGAATGGTCCTCCGGTTTACCATCTGTTGGCAGAGCCCCTACTGATTGGTGGAATAAATATTAATAAATGACCACAATAAGTATTAATAACAATAATAAGTCCTAATAATATTCACTGATAACTTTTTTATAGCGTGGGTTTTGAGCTGATTCTTGAAGTCAGGGATTTTGTGTGGGAGTCCAATCTCCACTTGAAGTTGTGAATTCTTTTCATTTATGGAGTAATTCATTGTAATTAAAATAAAAATGAAATGGCTTTCAGCGCTGTCCAGAGAGGGAGTTTATCGTCGCTCTTTTCTACTTATTTGAAGTCTGAAGTAATTTTGTATCCAATAAGGTACTTATGCAAATACCGTCCTCCCGCGTCGCCCAGGCAGAAGAGACCTCTCCATTATATTGCAGTTTTTAATAGTGATAAGAAAAGATTTCCTGCGTTGGATTGTACACATCCTCGCCGGACAGACTCCACTGGAAATTAGACATAATTACTAATACACTTGCACTATTAATGACCTATTCAAAATGATTTGGGCTTTTGAATACATTGAAAAAGCAGTTTAGAATAACTTGGATTCAGGCAGCCAGAGGATATTGTACAAATGTCTAGAGCAAAGAGGGGGGGAAGTGTATTGAAAATATATTCCAATAGGTAATATTGTAGTTTAGACTCCACTGACTTCTGACCAGGACATCGATCCAGTAAGTCTCAATAGTAACACCCATTGATAACATGTATAACTGGAGAATGGGTCCTCAGAATCAATTGTTGTAACCCCATTCTAACATCCACTGTACATGTTCAGTGGATCTCCAATTTTTATAGATGGGCCCAGCTCACCAGACAAGCAGGATCTATAGATGACATTCAGTAGCACAGTCTGTGATTGGAGAGAATGGCGATCAGTATATTTTAATCCTTCAGTTGTCGAAGTAAATTGCAACCATTATATCTCATTTATCAAGAGAAGGGTACTCTTGGTGATCAAATGCCCCACCCATTCCCCACCTCTGAGACAAAATCACAGGAACTGTTTGCTATAATAACTTGGGACCTTCTGAAGATGCGCTTTAGCTCCTACACTTTATTTCAATTGACATTTTCCCCTCCCCTTGATTTACAGGTCCGACCATATCACCAGATCCTGCAATTCTACACATATGCTGTAGTTTGTGCTATCAGTGCATGCACAGTGCATCTGATTTAGCTCCATCTTTAATACTATAATAGGTGTATGTAGGCTCAACCCTACCAGTCATTGTGCATGGTTGATCGTACTAACAGGTCCTCTTTAAAGTGAATGTACAATTACAATAACCTTATTACATAGTATCTCACTGCAGGGACCCCGGGTAAAACCCCTTAATGGGAAATTAAGTATTACACATATGATATTAAAACCAATGGGCTGACTGAGTACGGCATGGATGTGCTAGTTCCCCCAATCTTTATAGTCTACTCTGGATATAAGCCAAGAACCCTAAACTGATGAACAGTTTGGTGTGACTTATTTGATGCCATGACCCAGATGCTGGCTCATGGTGTCAATAAATGGCCTAATTTGGTGCAAGGAGTAATTAGATGGGCAAGTGCTCATCTTCTCATTCTTTAACTAGATAAAAAAGAACCCCAAGAGTGACAAGGAAAGGGAAATTTCCCTGTGGGCCGATGCCCAGGGGGCTGTCTGGGCCCTCTTCGTGGCAAGCCAGTGGAAGATTATGGGGATGTATTTTGTGCTGCTGGCAGTATTCTGTGATGGACTGTGGTATTTATCTCTGTTGGGGTGGTATAATGTACTACAATATGGTATTCCTGGCCCTGCTTTCTATAAATTTGGACCCGACTACAAAACAGGGCCACTTTTAGTATTTTTTAAAGGGCCACTTTAAGTTCCCAGTCTGCCCCTGGTGATAGGTAACAAAGTTAGAAGTCCTTGCTTCCCTCCTTCTCGGTCATGAAAGAAGATATTTTTCTCTACTACTGCAGGCTCTCAGTTCCCTTAACCCTTCATATATTGGGTATGGTCTTGTTTGAAAGCTGAAAATCTAAACGTGAAAACAAGACCAGGATCGGGAATCTGCTTTCAGCTGCTATTACTCCAAACCTGATGTCTGAAGACTATGGGCGTCATTTATCATTCTGCGACTTTGCCCTGCTCACGCAAGGTCTAAACAAATGGCCATGACATAGGTAAAAAAGGGGATGGGCCTGTATGATTTACCATTTTGTATACCTGTTTTAGGCTGTAAGACAGCTCATCTGTCTGACCCCAACCATTCCAGCACTGCTGCTTTGGAGGACATCCTCAACTATCCCACTGGAGTGCTGCAGTCAAACACTATGTTCAGCAGTCTCTAGGGAAGTAAAGAATGTCACAGAAGACATTTTTTTCTTTATACCACTTCCTTATTTTTTGGGGGGGAAGGCTATCAGGAAACCCCTTTTAACAAAGAATTATCTTACTTAAAAATTGGCTTTATAAGAAAATAAAAAATAAAAAAAACTGTTAAATGATTCACTTGCAAAATATTCTTCCCCTTCAGTAACAGCAGGGCTGGAGCATGTACCTTTAAGACACACTTTACTGTAATAGTAGTGGTATAATTATATGGTGATAGCGAGTTATATATTTAGGTTAGAAGTCATACTTAAAAAAAAAAAAAATCTTGTATTGTCCATGTGGTAAGGCTCGTTGGGCGGACTTGCAATCATCCATACTTTTCCAAGATAAGCTAATTAACTAAATGAGCCGACTTTGGCTTCTTCAACTGTTCCCCAGTGACTTGTTAGTGTGGATGGCTGTAAAATGGTTTGATAGTGCAATTTAACAATTGTGGTATTTTTCTTGCCCTAGTGACATTACAATCAAGACTCTGTGAAGAATCACCACGATAGATGTTATATAAATCGTATGGATTCCTCCTTTTTATGCTGTTTCACACCCATGTAGTTGGACATAAAATATCTGATTCTTGGTCCATTTCAATCTAGAATCTTAGACATTTACGTTATCGCAAAGGGTAACGTCCTACAATGGTCAGCAAAGAGACTGTGGGAACTTTTATTTTGAATTAATATGAAATAAGCAATAAAAACATGATGGTATTACACATGTGAAGCTCTAATTTAGTAAATTAAATGATAAAAATAAATAAAATAAAAAAGTGCAAATTACTGCAAACAACCTGCTCCCTGATTAAGTTAGGTTGAGCTATAAGTAGGCAAAAGTCTACTAAAAGCCTATCACAATATAATGCCCATCAAATCGAAAGTGTACCTCAAAATATAGTCATCTCTGTATGTGAAAAGAAGGAGAAAGCGAGCTAAGCCTGTGGGAGGCATCAACTGGTTGAGATCTACATCAGAGTGAGATCAAACACTGAGGTGATATATGAAATCCATAGATAGCTAGATAGGTACTGTGGATAGATAGATAGATAGATAAAAAAACGAAATTCCACAGCACCACCAAAAGTAAATCAAAGAATGATGTGATTTATTTCACCAAGACAGCAGCGACGTTTCAGTCCTCTTACTGGGACTTTTCTCAAGCAGCCATACAAATAGTATCAGTGTTACATATGTATATATAACCATGACAATGTGTTCATAATAAATTAATCAATTACATCATCAAGTACAAAAAATAATATATCCATGATTATACAGTGCATAAAAATAAAAATAAATATATCATATCCATATCGTATACATGATTCAATAAAACAGCAAATGATCACTCAAATTCATAAACACTAAAAAACAATAGTGCATTAATTACTCATTATCCATAGATACAAATCAACTGTGTATAACATGTGCCATTAATACGTAATACCTATTACGTATTAATGGCACATGTTATACACAGTTGATTTGTATCTATGGATAATGAGTAATTAATGCACTATTGTTTTTTAGTGTTTATGAATTTGAGTGATCATTTGCTGTTTTATTGAATCATGTATACGATATGGATATGATATATTTATTTTTATTTTTATGCACTGTATAATCATGGATATATTATTTTTTGTACTTGATGATGTAATTGATTAATTTATTATGAACACATTGTCATGGTTATATATACATATGTAACACTGATACTATTTGTATGGCTGCTTGAGAAAAGTCCCAGTAAGAGGACTGAAACGTCGCTGCTGTCTTGGTGAAATAAATCACATCATTCTTTGATTTACTTTTGGTGGTGCTGTGGAATTTCGTTTTTTTATATAAGAAGGAGCTGACCAACTCCGGAGCTACTGGCACACCAACACCTGCCTGGACTTTGCTGTGCTGCTTTCATTATTTGTGTTGATAGATAGATAGATAGATAGATAGATAGATAGATAGATAGATATGTAGTGCCCCAGATGGGGCACTACCATTCTTACACCTAGCTTGTTTTGATAATGGCTAGCAGAGAATGTCATCAGGGTATTTATTTCTAGGTCTGTTCATTGGGTGCAATGTAACTGTTATGTATGGTATTTCATGCAATGTGCCTGGTTGTCTAGCAGGTGGCAGTGTATCTGGCAGAGAGATCTTTAGCCAGAATGGAACTTACCATTCCATTCCCCCCTTTTGAGCAGAAGTGGGCTTGGCTTCCTACCAAGGGAGGGGTTGCAAGTAACTGTAGTAAGTTGAGTCTTCGAGTCCAAAGGGACCCAACATGGCATAGTGAGGGGAGCATTCTTCCCTCCTTCTGCTAGAGCCCCGGGAAGAAGCTGGTAAAGCACCTCAGTTCTAGGAAGTTCACAGACGGAGTATTACAAGGGGGTCAAGGGCCAAAGAAATTCCACTTAAAGGTACCAGAACTGCTAGAAAGCCCATTAGAAGAGCAGAGAGATAAAGCAACATGTTCAATATTACCTGCCAGTTTAGCCTGCTGGAGTCAAGAGAAAGATCAAGTATTGTTTAGATGACACAAGTTTATTGCAAGTTTATTCAAGTAAAAACCGTTAAACTTCACCAAGTCTGGACTCCACCAACTACAACTCCTTTGTTGTTGTGAAGCTTAACCCCGGGGAGCCACAGTATCCAGGTATTAGCACCATGACACAAACTATTAGGGCTACGACATACCAGTATCTTAACACTTTACTTAGGCAAAACATACTGGGAAAGACTTGAGGTTTAGGATACTTGAACAGGTTCCGGTGCCCAGACGGGGTGGTGACAGAATGGCTGCACTTAAAGAGTTCTTTTGGATATATAATTTACAGACATTGAAACCCAAAGGGCTAAATGTTGAATTTAACCTAACAGGTTAAGGTGATCCATCTTCTATGATATTGGGAGATACATGATACATGTGACTATTGATTCTTACCTTGATTGTTTTCCTCTTTTGTAGGGAGAATATGGATTACACGACTCATTAGAAATTGAACATGACGGGTTCATCAATCTATGGAATCCTGGATAATGCAATTTTGTAATTATTGTTTATTCGTTTTTTGTTTTTTTTTTCGTTTTTTTTAATGGTATACCTCATCAAAGAGTTGTCTCTAGTATTCTGAGAAAATATGGCTAATGGGGCAGTGGAAATGGGCACTTTACTTGCCCTTTCCTCTGCCCCGCTCCCAGTTGGGGACATGGGGGTGAGCAAATGTAGGTGTGTTCTCTGCAACCCATTTCCCTGTAAGGGACTGTCAGCTAATATTGACAATTGTGGACTGATGATGTTCAAGCACCTGAGATGAGGATCCAGGACACGGGATCCATGTGCCGGATTCCCCTTCCTCTAACTGGGAATGAGGGTCCCTCTGATTCATTTTGGGGGCGGGGATGTTCATCTGTCCTAAGATTTCCTATAACACCATTGACATTGTTTTTTTAAAATATTGTTCCTTTCAGTGTTGGTGAGAATGTTTGATGCCTAGTGGTGCCTTGAGTCCTTATCCACCTACAGAAGAGGCAGAAGAGCTTGGTAATACTCCCCCCATGGATAAATTAACATTTTGACCATCTACTACCAAAGTGCCCCAAGTATACAAGTATGAGTGCTTACTTAGGCTGTACACAGTCACGCTGATGTGGTTTATTTTGTAACCTAGGACCTCCAGCTCTGTGTTTCTTCTCTACAGTACACGAACTGTATTGGCAACCCACATGCACAGTTCTAGTTAGAAAGTGTGCAGCCATCTTTGATTTGGTCCTTCATTCATATATACGTTGCTCGTGCTGTGATGTTTATAGCAGTGGGGTATATGCAGCTGTGATATAGGGGCGCTGGCATTATGATGGGTCCACATGGAGTCTGGGGCAGGGTGAGCCTTGTACATGATGAATTCTATTCACTAGCACAGATGCACTTTATTTATTTATTATCACTAATCAGGAAAATTTTATATAAATTAAATGAAGATACTTCAAACTTCCATTCAGCTGCTTTTCCAAATTTGAATTACTTCATCATGAAGCGCATTTCTTTGTAAGTAGCGGACGCAATGATGGGGAATGGCGATTGCATCGCCCCCCTCGTCATTGAACTCCTCAGATTCCACGTTCATCACTGATCACAGCATCTGAGATTTAAAAAATGAGGGCTTACTGAGGTAAGGCCTTGTTCACACGTCAGTTATTTGATCAGTCATTTCCATCAGTTTTTGTGAGCCAAAACTCGATGTGGAGGTTACGCAGAGATAAGGTAATGGAAAAATCTGCACTTTTCTGTATTTTTGACCCGCCCCTGGTTTTGGCTCACAATAACTGATGGAAATAACTGATCAAATAACTGATGTGTGAACAAGGCTTTAAAGAGTTAAAAAAAAGATACTACTCACCTTATCCATTTGAAAGCAAAGACGCCACGTGTAGCTTGATGACGTCATCACGCTGGCAGACGTGGTGATGTCATATGTCACTGCGCGCAATATTTTCTGCGTTATCTTCAAAATATAGATATTAGATAGATGAATTGATAGATAATAGATATATAGATAATACATAGATATATAGATAGATAGACATGAGATAGATAGATAGATAGATAGATAGATAGATAGATAGATAGATAGATAGATACCAAACCAGAAAATGGTGGACCGCACAGACAAAAAGTAATGGCTGGGTGCCAGTGGCTGAGGAAAAGATCTAGTATCCGTGTAAGCTAACTTGAAGAAAATCCACGGCACTCCAAAAAGTAAAATAGAATCAGTGTTTATTCACCCAAACGTGACGTTTCGGTCCGCACAATGGGACCTTTCTCAAGCAGTGATGAGGTCTGCTTGAGAAAGGTCCCATTGTGCGGACCGAAACGTCGCGTTTGGGTGAATAAACACTGATTCTATTTTACTTTTTGGAGTGCCTTGGATTTTCTCCAAGTTAGCTTACACGGATACTGGATCTTTTCCTCAGCCACTGGCACCCAGCCATTACTTTTTGTCTGTGCGGTCCACCATTTTCTGGTTTTGGTATCTATCTATCTATCTATCTATCTATCTATCTATCTATCTATCTATCTATCTATCTATCTATCTCATGTATGAGATTTTTGAAGCACATTTGCAGTCCAAATGAATACATTGCGTTGCTTTCAATTTTATTTTCGGAAGTTACACAATAATTATAATTAATCCTTTGTAAAATGTTTCTATTTAGCTCGTACCTGATTCGTTGCTGCTCCTGAGAAGATACTTTTTGGTTCCAGCAGTCTGTGTGATACCTGTCCATGAGATCGAACACTGGGAAGATAACTCTGTGTACTAGAAGCCTAAAGGTATCTTCTAATAAGAGAACCTGACTACAGATGAAACAGTTTGTAGTCAGGATCCACCAGTCACCAACAGGCATTTGCACAAATAGAGTGAAACTGGAAATAAAGATCAATTCTGATCAGATTCATTTGTGCTATAAAGCCTTCAGACAATCTTTGTTGACGTGGCCACAAAACCCTCACTTAGTACAGAGGGATCTTTTCCATCTTGAATAACCTGGCGGAATTTGACAAGAAACAAAACAGTTTATTTTTATAGACACAGTGATGGCGGCACAGCTCTGTAAATTACATGTTATTAGTCTTGTTAGTACCGCCGCTTTCTTTCCTTATGTCAGGAGCCAAATCTCCGCTGTTAACCTGTTTAATGTACGGAAACTTTTTTCTCCAGAAACAAGGAGAATGTGTATCTTTTGATTAGTGACTAATTAACCCAGCGAGATGTCCTCACAGAAAGACGGAATTTGTCGGGTTCTGATAATTACTGGTTGCTTTTCAAGTTTTACAAAATCAGTTGTCTATTGTTCTGCATGTACAAAGGGTGATATACATATTACTGTACGGGATAATTTCATAATGACCGGTCTCCTGTAATTGTCGTGTTTAGGCTGGTTGCACTCCTGCATTACATGTGCTGGATTCAAAAAGAGCGAAGCCTGTAAAGTTGACTATGTAACCTACCACCATTTAAACTGTCTGTTTTGATGTAATCTGTGTATAGAGATGAAAGTATCCTTTATTAGGGTGCTGTGAAGAGTGCAAAGGTTTAAATACAGTACTATGTGCAGCGGGCCATCCCCCAGGGCCCTATTCTCCACAAGGTGAATATCACCTCCCAGGTGTAGGAATGCCGTGTGGTATATTTCTGTGGACTAAAATGTCTCTGGTGTGTCACGCTGCTCTTACCTGGAAACGACTGGACCCCAGGCTTTGGCTCCGGTTGCAGTGATAGGGGGAATAATTGAGGGATGTAGTAATAAATGAGTCCAGAACTTATGGTCAAATCCAAATTAAGCTTTACTTTAGTAGACCTGCATCCAAATAACAAACTTCTGGCTTTGTCTTGGTTTACAGCAGGTTTTAGCACATAAACTTGGCAGGCAAAATCCTCTGCTCTAATTCTCTGTAGCTCACTGCTGTACTGACAAAACATTCTGTAACTTGGATTTCTTCCAATGGCTTAAAAGGCTGCACTTTTCTCCTTGGTCAGAGTTATCTTATGCAATTTAGCGTTTTGTCAGCTCCAACATGGAGTCTGGACCTGAGTTGTCAGACCTTCCCCTAGAATGGAGTAACTAGAATTAACTGGATCTAACTGGTCTCCACCCTTACTGCAGGAAGTGAGAACAGTCCACTGCTCTCCTGAGGGGGGTCAGAATGGCATGGCAGAATGGCATGTCTTTAACGCTGCAACAGTTGCAACAGTTGCAAACGTTATGAGAGATGCACATTTCTGCAGGTCCTGGAAAAACATACATGGATTGACATTGTGTTAGCCCATAGAAGACAGTAGCTAGGTATAGGAGTTGCAACACCACTTGGGGGTGTTACATATGTAAAATTCATAATAATGCAATGAAATTGTCATTGCTGAATTCAGTCAGAGCTGAATTCATAATTCTTTGGGTCACTGCTGGTTTAGTCTCTGTACAGAAGATAAAATGTATTGAGATATGGAGATATAAAAAAAAATACAGAACAAGGAAAGCCTTGTTTATCTAGAGCAGGGTGTCCTACCTACAGATGCTTCAAAACTATAACTCTCATCATTCCTCAACAAAGTTGTGATCTACCTCTTGGAATGCAAATTTTGATATAAATTTGCGTTCCAGGAGGTAGAATCTTTAATCTATTGCTCAAAGAAGCTGGAAGACATTTCAAAGTCATCACAGTGTTGTCTCATTCCAAGAGGCAAATAGCAGAATTTTGAGTGCTGCTCTGGATGAAAACATGATGAAGATAGAATATAGTAAATCAGTTAATCTAGTTGTATAGATTCTATCTAAATGCAAACTACAAAAATAAGTTAGCTAGAAGTGGCACTGTATCTGCCATTACGATTTTAGTTTATTGCAGAATTTTGCTTTGTGTGATGAGGTCCATGAGAAATATTTTAATATAATGACTGTGATTCTTATCATTATATTAAAGAGGACCTCTCACCACTCCTGACATGTCTGTTTTAACAGCTTCATGCATTCCCCCTGTAATAACAATTCTGGAGCATCTATTCTTATGTCTCTATGTTGTGCCATTCCTTTATTATTTCTACTAGAAGTTATAAATGAATTGCTAGCAGTCTGCAGTAAGGGTACAGAGAGGAGGTAACCAGTTAGGGGGTTGTACCTGCACAGACTCTCTCTATCCAATCAGTGCTGCTACTGTCAGACTGTGCAGGGACACCCCCCCAACTGGTTACCTCCCCTCTGTACCCTTACTGCAGACTGCTAGCAATTCATTCATAACTTCTAGTAGAAATAATAAAGGAACGGCACAACATAGAGCCATAAGAATAGAGGCTGCAGAATTGTTATTGCATGGGGATATTAAAAAACGCATGTCAGGAGAAGGGAAAGGTCCACTTTATGCAATGTTGCGGTCCCTGACATATTTTCCTCAATAGGTGGTGGCAGTGGCTGCACTATCACCATGCCTTGTGAATACTGTCTCCTTGCAGTACCAATAATAGAAGACAATATAATCTATGGCCTTCCTTCCACAGTGTAAATGAATGAAGTTGGGGCAAGATGGTAACATCACACACCAGTATCTCCAGCATGCCTCATTCTGAAGCCAGGATGAAGCAAAGTATTCAAAGATGTTCGCTACTTACCTCTGAGCGCTTATCATCTGGATGCCACATTATCTGTTAATCAAGTCCTATGGTGTATTTTGCCAAAAGTCTCCTGATGAACCATTGACCTACAAAGGTTTTTGGGGAAATGCGTTGAGACAAAATCCATATCAAGGACGACTGTATCATATCCAGGGCCTTTTTAGGTGACAGTAAGGGTTTAGCCACCAAGAAGTGGGGTCACCCCTGTCAGGCCGGGTGCTCCGCTTGTAGGCAGGGGTAGCCCTAGGGTTATATTAGGGTCAGCAGTTGTCCATCGACCCAACTCCACTTCTTTGGCTACTTACTGTACCCCTTATCTATGGTCATCTGAATCGTGAGTTTGAGCTGAGATATCACCTTCTAATATATATTCATTTACATAATATATAATACTAGAAGAAAGACCCGGCTTTGCCTGGGTATATTTTATCTATTTATTTAATGTTTCTGTGTGTCGTTGCAGAGAGAAAGTCAATGTTGCTGACAGAAATTGATTTTTACCTTCATTTTTTCAATCCCTATTGGCTGCGGAGTGGGAGGGGGCGTGGTTTAATGGGACACGGGGGCGGGGGTTAAGTCCTTCATTTCAGGGTGGCCTGAATTATAGGTTAATGCCATGGTAATTTGAGTAATCACAATGGGTAGCAGTGGAAGAAAACATTGCTTTGCGCGGGTATATTTAATCTATTTCATTTAATGTTTCTGTGTGTCGTTGCAGAGAGAAAGTCATCCTCCCTCCCATCCCTGCAGCTGACAGATGTTGATTTTTACCTTCAATTGTTCAATCTCCATTGGCTGCGGAGTGGGAGGGGTCATGGCCTGACTGAGTCGGGGGCGTGACATTGCAAGACCTGGGGCGGGGTTTAAGTCCTTCTTTTGATGGTGGCCAGAATTACAGGTCGATGCCATGGTAATTTATGAGGACACGCCATGGGTAACAGTGGAAGAAACCATTGCTTTGCACGGGTATATTTAATCTATTTCATTTAATGTTTCTGTATGTTGTTGCAGAAAGAAATCCAACTTCCCTCCCGCCCCTGCAGCTGACAGAAGTTGATTTTTACCTTCATTTTTTCAATCCCCGTTGGCTGCAGAGTGGGAGGGGGCGTGGCCTGACAGAGTCAGAGCGTGGTTTCGCGAGATCTGGGGTGGGGGTCAGAGTGGCATGAATTACAGGTCGATGACATGGTAATGTATGGGGACCCGCAATGGGTAGCAGTGGAAAAAAACATCTTTTATTAGTACTGAATGGTCGTAGTCTAAAATTAGTCAATTTCATCTATGATTTTTGTGTGTCGTTGCAGAGAGAAATTCACCCTCCCACCCCTGCAGCTGATTTTTTTTCAATCCCCGTTGCCTGCGGAGTGGGAGGGGGCATGGCCTGGCAGAGTTGGGGGTGTGGATTATCAAGATGCTTCGAACGGTTGTAGTCTGAAATTAGTCTATTTCATCTAAAATTTTGTGTGTCATTGCAGAGAGAAATTCACCCTCCCACCCCTGCAGCTGACAGAAGTTTATTTTTCCCTTCATTCTTTCAATCCCTGTTGGCTGCGGAGTGGGAGGGGGCATGACCTGACAGAGTTGGAGGTGTGGCTTAGCAAAGCGCTTTGCATAGGTAATTTAATCTATTTCATTTAATGTTTCTGTGTGTCGTTGCAGAATGGCTGCAGAGTGGGAGGGGGCGTGGTCTGACAGAGTTGGGGGCGTGACTTAGCAAGACGATTCGAACAGTTGTAGTCTATAATTAGTCTATTTTATCTAAAATTTTTGTGTGTCGTTGCAGAGAGAAATTCACCCTCCCACCCCTGCAGCAAACAGAAGTTTATTTTTACCTTTATTTTTTCAATCCACGTTGCCTGAGGAGTGGGAGGGGGCGTAACCTGGTAGAGTCGGGGGCGTGGATTAGCAAGACGCTTCACATGGATGTATTTAATCTATTTCATTTAATGTTTCTGTGTGTCGTTGCAGAAAGAAAGTCAACCTCCCACCCATCCCTGCAGCTGACAGAAGTTGATTTTTACCTTTATTTTTTCAATCCCTGTTGGCTGCGGAGTGGGAGGGGGCGTGGCCTTACAGAGTCAGGGCGTGGCTTAGCAAAGCGCTTCGCATAGGTGTATTTAATCTATTTCATTGAATGTTTCTGTGTGTCGTTGCAGAATGGCTGCGGAGTGAGAGGGGGCGTGGCCTGACAGAGACGGGGCGTGGCTTAGCAAAAGGCTTCGAACGGTTGTAGTCTATAATCAGTCTATTTCATCTAAAATTTTTGTGTGTCGTTGTAGAGAGAAATTCACCCTCCCACCCCTGCAGCAAACAGAAGTTTATTTTTACCTTCATTTTTTCAATTCCCATTGGCTGCGGAGTGGGAGGGGGCGTGACCTGACAGAGTCTGGGGCGTGGATTAGCAAGACGCTTCGCATGGGTGGATTTAATCTATTTTATTTAATGTTTGTGTGTGTTGTTGCAGAAAGAAAGTCAACCTCCCACCCATCCCTGCAGCTGACAGAAGTTGATTTTTACCTTTATTTTTTCAATCTCTGTTGGCTGCGGAGTGAAAGGGGGTGGTGGCCTGACAGAGTTGGGGGTGTGGCTTAGTGAGACCTGGGGCGGGGGTTTTAAGTACTTCTTTTAGGGTGGCCTGAATTAAAGGTCAATACCATGCTTATTTATGAGCCCACGCAATAGGCAGCAGTGGAGGAAAAAATCTTTTATTACTACTGAACTGTAGTAATAGAAAAACACATAAGTTATATTTATGGTAACCGGAATACCTTTAACAGTGTCAGTGAATAGAAATGGATGAGATCCTCAGCTGCTGATAATTACCTGGTTGTTATGGAAACCTGCCCTCCCCGTGTATGCCTTTGCAGAGAATGGCAGTTGGAGTTTAAAACCAAAGCTCCCAGTTGTAATGTTGGCTAATGCAGATCATATTTTTGGAATATCTCGGGAACGGTACGTCCTAGAGAGATGAGACCTGGTCTAAAACCTTCCCGGACACCTGATGTACCTGTGTGCCGAATTTGGTGAAAATTGGTCCAGTAGTTTGGTCGCGCATAGAGAACAGACAGACAGACAGACAGACAGAAACTCATTTTTATATTATTAAGATATATATATATATATATATATATATATATATATATATATATATATATATATATATATATATATTTTTTTTTTTAACATGTTTTAAAAATTATTTAAATACAGATGTGTCATGTGTCCTTTTTTTCTGCCCAACATATTCCAAGATAAGTAACATGAGGTTTGAAAAAGATACGTGATTTCATGATACTCTGTCGGGAGATGTTTATGCTGTGTGTGTCTATGTGCAGTCACTCAGTGATTGTGATGTGATTTGCAGCCTGCTGAGGATTTTGCTACCATATATCCAATATGTATTATGAGTAGAGATTAGAGTTGTGCAATAGAGATGAGCGAGTAGTGAAATATTCGAAAGTTCGAAATTCGATTCGAATAGACTGCGAAATTCGACTATTCGACCGGATATCGAATCCCATTAAAGTCTATGGGAAAAAAATGCTCGCCACTTGGAAATCTCAATTCGACCACTTGGAGGTCACCAAGTCCACCCTGGAACCTCAGAAAAGGATGCCAACACTGCTGGAATGCAACTGGGACAGCAGGGGAAGCATGTCTGGGTGCATATAACGCGCCCAAGTCGCACTATTACGCCACTATCACAGCCTCTCAACAATACACTCCAAACACAATATAACCTCTCTGTAAAGTGAGACCATACAAGGAAACCTTCTTTCCTCTACATTGCCATGGACCCCAAGCCAAACTAGACAAAAAAGAAGATAAATTCTGCACCCCTTAAAATCACGTCGCCTATGACAACCACAGATGGCATAGGCAAGGGGGAAAGCAAATAGACCCCACCCCTAATTGTCATTGTGTGTGTGTGTGAGATGTGGTCAGACATGTCTTCTTTAAAATGTAAAAACAACTCAAACACATGCAGAAGCCTTAAAATGCCCAAATTGTTGGCGCTTGAGATGTCAGTCACCCGACCTGGCCCAGTGTCATGTCTAGCAGGTAAAGCAGTGGGGATGTTGAGGGATGCGTAGGACCGCAAAAGGCAGGAAGAGGCCGTGGGCTGGCCAGAGGCTCATGGAAAATTTTGTGGCGGCCCAAGAGGTGACACCTCTTAAAAATTATGTGGAGGCCCAAGAGGTGAGACCTCTTAAAAATTATGTGGAGGCCCAAGAGTTGACACCTCTTAAAAATTATGTGGAGGCCCAAGAGGTGAGACCTCTTAAACATTTTGCGCAGGCCCAAGAGGTGAGACCTCTTAAAATTATGTGGAGGCCCAAGAGGTGAGACCTCTTAAAATTATGTGGAGGCCCAAGAGGTGAGACCTCTTAAACATTTTGTGGAGGCCCAAGAGGTGAGACCTCTTAAAAATTATGTGGAGGCCCAAGAGGTGAGACCTGTTAAAGATTTTGTGGAGGCCCAAGAGGTGAGACGTATTAAAAATTATGTGGAGGCCCAAGAGGGGAGACCTGTTAAACATTTTGTGGAGACCCAAGAGGTGAGACCCGTTAAAAATTATGTGGAGGCCCAAGAGGTGACACCTCTTAAAAATTATGTGGAGGCCCAAGAGGTGAGACCTCTTAAAAATTATGTGGAGGCCCAAGAGGTGAGACCTCTTAAACATTTTGTGGAGGCCCAAGAGGTGAGACCTCTTAAACATTTTGTGGAGGCCCAAGAGGTGAGACCTCTTAAAAATTATGTGGAGGCCCAAGAGGTGAGACCTGTTAAAGATTTTGTGGAGGCCCAAGAGGTGAGACGTATTAAAAATTATGTGGAGGCCCAAGAGGGGAGACCTGTTAAAGATTTTGTGGAGGCCCAAGAGGTGAGACGTATTAAAAATTATGTGGAGGCCCAAGAGGGGAGACCCGTTAAAATTATGTGGAGGCCCAAGAGGTGAGACCTGTTAAACATTTTGTGGAGGCCCAAGAGGTGAGACGTATTAAAAATTATGTGGAGGCCCAAGAGGTGAGACCTGTTAAACATTTTGTGGAGGCCCAAGAGGTGAGACGTATTAAAAATTATGTGGAGGCCCAAGAGGGGAGACCTCTTAAAAATTATGTGGAGGCCCAAGAGGTGAGACCTCGTAAACATTTTGCGCAGGCCCAAGAGGTGAGACCTCTTAAAAATTATGTGGAGGCCCAAGAGGTGAGACCTCTTAAACATTTTGTGGAGGCCCAAGAGGTGAGCCATAAATATAAAAATTTTTCTGATTTACGGACCAATTCTACGGCGGTTAAGGAGGAGGAGGAGGAGGTGGAGGAGGAAATGGCACTTCATACACATGGCCACTTCACTTTTGGCTGCTTTCCACGGTTGGAGAAGCAAAGTCCGGGTCAATCCACTTGCTGTTCATTTTGATTAGCGTCAGCCTGTCGGCACTGTCGGTTGACAGGCGGCTGCGCTTATCGGTGATAATGCCCCCGGCAGCGCTGAACACCCTTTCTGATAGCACGCTGGCGGCAGGGCAGGCAAGCACCTCCAAGGCGTACAGGGACAGTTCCAGCCACGTGTCCAACTTGGATTGCGAAGACCCAGTACAGTTTGTTCTCCACTATCCGGACAACACGTGTGTCCCGGGAAAAGCAGCCCAGCATGAAGTCAGCCATGTGTGCCAGACTCTGAATAGGCATGACGTCACTGCCCCCACCAGAAGGATCACTTGCCATTTCCTCCTCTTCCTCTTCCGCCTCCTCTCCGCCCCATCCGCGCTGAACCAATGGGACGCACACAGCCTGACTGCTACCCTCGCCGCCAGCATCCTCCTCCTCTTCCACAGCCACCTCCACGTCGTCCTCCTCCTCCTCATCCTCCTCCTCCTGCAACTGCCACCGTGAAGCAGACAAAAGTGTGGTCTGACTGTGTAGCTCCGTTGCGTCTCCTCCTGCCCCCGTCTCCTCTGTGTGCAATGCGTTCTCCCTTATTGCGATGAGGGATTCTTTAAGGACGCATAGGAGCGGGATGGTTACGCTCGGCCCTGCTGGCTGTGGCCTCACTTCTCTGTCTGAACTGTCCTCTGCCTGTGGACATCCCTCTGCCTGTGGACATCCCTCTGCCTGTGGACATCCTCTGCCTGTGGACATGCCTCTGCTGTGGACATCCCTCTGCCTGTGGACATTCCTCTGCCTGTGGACATCCCTCTGCCTCTTGCTGCCTTTTTCGGTGCTGCGCAGACCACCACCTCTCCACTGCTTTCCTCGCTGGACATCACCCTGGACCGGGTCAGTATCGGACAGTACAAAGCGGTGGTACATTTCATACTCCAGCCGTGGCCTGTTTTCATTCTCCAATGCCTTGAGACATGT
>ONZH01000875.1:0-37646 GCA_900303285.1 Rhinella marina
TGCTCTGTTTTACCAGGGGCAGTCTCTACATGCGCAGCTGCTGTTACTGTCTCTGCCAGTTCTTCCTTCTCCAGGATAATGGCCTCACTAAGGATGCTATGTAAGGTCAACTGCGGTTCTAATTTCAGTCGCTCTCTAAGGGTCCTCCTCAATGGTTGATTCTTAAGGCCCAGTATGAATTGATCACGTACCACCAGTTCTGCATTGGTGAATGACGCAGCATGCTGTTCTTCCCTTTTCTGTAGCATCCTAATCAATTCCTGCAGGGCGTTTGCATACTGCGCCAGAGTCTCGTCGTCTTTCTGGAGTCGGGCAAAGAACCTCTTCCTTAACACTGCTTCAGAGGTCACATCGCCATACACATCCTCTAGCAAACTGACAATCTGTTCAAAAGTCTGCCTTTGTCTGGCCGGCTGCAGCATAACAGTTCTTCTAGCATCGCCCTCCAGCGTGCTCAATGCCAGTTCATTCTTTAGGTGCTGGGCTACATTACACAGCCTGACTGCGCCCTCTAGTCTCTCCTTCCAATCTTCCAGCAAAACATTTGCGCCATTAAACTTTGGGAGGTGGTTCAGCAAGGCGCCAAATGGGACTGTACATGACGCCTCCTTCTGCGAGGTGGTCACTCCATCAGTTGCTGTTACCGCGTCCATCCTGCCGACTACGCCACTTGTAATGTACTGGACACGTGCAGGTATAGTGACCGACAACAGCTTGAGAAATACGTAATTTTACTTCTTTTGAACTGGTAATGTTAACAACAGTGAACAGTCTTATCAACGGTAATAAAGAGAATTCTGTTTCATTACTTAACCCTGTCTTCGGCCGCACGCCTGTGCAAAGGGAGCCTCCCTCTCCTTCACACGTCGTCTCCCAGGGTAACAGGTCGCCCGATGTCCCACACAATAACCCGGGAATGGATTCTGCTTCCCTTCAGCTGAACCACACACTCCACTGTACTGAGTTGCCCTGCTCTCCACCATGTGCTCTGTCTTATGATTTCTGACCTGCATCCATCTGCAGCTATAACACTGGCAAGCTCCTTGTGGGTTAAACTGATTCTTCTGTGCCTGTTGCCTGTAGATGCTGCGTACAGAAGTCTTGAGATGTCTTTTACATGCAGCTCCCTGTGTCCTGCTGCCCTGCACTCTGGTTGAAACTGGTTCTAGCTCAGTGACCTTGCTTTGCTTAAGGACCTGGGAACTACCCATCTCCCCTGGGTCATAAAGTCCCTCAGATGGTTCGATGCACTGCAAGCAGCTCCCTCTGCTGGCCAGGAGGTGAGACTGTGGCATTACATACGGACTATACTGTATATTATACAGCATGGTGTAGGGATTATACTGTATATTATACAGCATGGTGTACGGATTCTACTGTATATTATACAGCATGGTGCAGGGATTATACTGTATATTATACAGCATGGTGCAGGGATTATACTGTATATTATACAGCATGGTGTAGGGATTATACTGTATATTATACTGCATGGTGTACGGACTATATTGTATATAATACAGCATGGTGTACGGATTCTACTGTATATTATACAGCATGGTGTAGGGATTATACTGTATATTATAAAGCATGAAGTACGGATTCTACTGTATATTATAAAGCATGGTGTACGTATTATACTGTATACTATACAGCATGGAGAAAGGATTATACTGTATATTATACAGCATGGAGTACGGATTATACAGCATGGTGTACGGATTCTACTGTATATTATACAGCATGGTGTACGGATTATACTGTATACTGTACAGCATGGTGTACGGATTATACTGTGTATTATACAGCATGGTGTGTGGATTATACTGTATATTTTACAGCATGGTGTACGGATTATACTGTATACTATACAGCATGGTGTGTGGATTATACTGTATATTATACAGCATGGAGTATTGATTATACTGTATACTATACAGCATGGAGTACGGATTCTACTGTATACTATACAGCATGATGTACGGATTCTACTGTATATTATACAGCATGGTGTAGGGATTCTACTGTATATTATACAGCATGGTGTAGGGATTATACTGTATATTATACAGCATGGTGTACGGACTATACTGTATATTACACAGCATGGTGTATGGATTCTACTGTATATTATACAGCATGGTGTACGGATTATACTGTATATTATACAGCATAGTATACTGATTATACTGTATATTATACAGCATGGAGTACGGATTATACTGTATATTATACAGCATGGTGTACGGATTATACTGTACATTGTATAGCATGGTGTACGGATTATACTGTATATTATACAGCATGGAGTACGGATTATACAGCATGGTGTATGGATTCTACTGTATATTATACAGCATGGTTTACGGATTATACTGTGTATTATACTGTATGGTGTATGGATTATACTGTACATTGTATAGCATAGTACAGGGATTATAATATATACTGTACAACAAATGCATGGCTGTTACACCATGCCGGACAATATAACCCCTGCGCCACGCTGTACAATATACAGTATGTACAGTGTATGCATATACCCACACACATACATACACATAGGCCTTAGGCTATATTAGTTATTGATGCAGCATAGGGTTAAATAGGTTACCCAGCAAGGCCTTATGCTGCCTCAATATGGTAAAAACACAGCATAAGGCCTTGCTGGAAACATATAACCATATGCTGCTTAAATGATGCATGCAGAACTTTTCTGTCCGGTCTTTTTAAAAGAGTCTGTGACCCAAACGCAAATGTGAATGGATATTATTAGACGTATAGCATCAGATGTCTGTTTAACACACACACAGCATAGTGTGCGGATTATACTGTATACTATACAGCATGGTGTACGGATTATACTGTAAACTATACAGCATGGTGTATGGATTATACTCTATATTATACAGCATGGTGTACGGATTATACTGTATGCTATACAGCATGGTGTATGGATTATACTGGATATTATACAGCATGGTGCAGGGATTATACTGTATACTATACAGCATGGTGTACAGATTATACTGTATACTATACAGCATGGTGTATGGATTATACTGTAAATTATACAGCATGGTGCAGGGATTATACTGTATATTATACAGCATGGTGTACGGATTATACTGTATACTATACAGCATGGTGTATGGATTATACTGTATATTATATACAGCATGGTGTACGGATTATACTGTATACTATACAGCATGGTGTATGGATTATACTGTATATTATACAGCATGGTGTACGGATTATACTGTATACTATACAGCATGGTGTACGGATTATACTGTATATTATACAGCATGGTGTACGGATTATACTGTATATTATACAGCATGGTGTATGGATTATACTGTATACTAATACAGCATGGTGTACGGATTATACTGTATATTATACAGCATGGTGTACAGATTATACTGTATACTATACAGCATGGTGTATGGATTATACTGTATATTATACAGCATGGTGTACGGATTATACTGTATACTATACAGCATGGTGTATGGATTATACTGTATATTATACAGCATGGTGTACGGATTATACTGTATACTATACAGCATGGTGTACGGATTATACTGTATACTATACAGCATGGTGTACGGATTATACTGTATATTATACAGCATGGTGTACGGATTATACTGTATACTATACAGCATGGTGTACGGATTCTACGATATATTATACAGCATGGTGTATGGATTATACTGTATACTATACAGAATGGTGTATG
The DNA here is from genome assembly GCA_900303285.1 of Rhinella marina. Classification (NCBI taxonomy): domain Eukaryota; kingdom Metazoa; phylum Chordata; class Amphibia; order Anura; family Bufonidae; genus Rhinella; species Rhinella marina. Next base: position 3,752 of record ONZH01000875.1, read on the forward strand.
GATTATACTGTATATTACACAGCATGGTGCAGGGATTATACTGTATATTATACAGCATAGAGTGCGGATTATACTGTATACTATACAGCATGGAGTACGGATTATACTGTATATTATACAGCATGGTGTACGGATTATTCCGTACATTGTATAGCATGGTGTATGGATTATACTGTATATTATACAGCATGGAGTACGGAATATACTGTATATTATACAGCATGGTGTACGGATTCTACTGTATATTATACAGCATGGTGTACGGATAATACTGTATACTATACAGCATGGTGTACGGATAATACTGTATACTATACAGCATGGTGTACGGATTATACTGTATACTATACAGCATGGTGTACGGATTATACTGTATACTATACAGCATGGTGTATGGATTCTACTGTATATTATACAGCATGGTGTATGGATTATACTGTATACTATACAGCATGGTGTACGGATTATACTGTATACTATACAGCATGGTGTACGGATTATACTGTATACTATACAACATGGTGTATGGATTAGACTGTGTATTATACAGTATGGTGTATGGATTATACTGTGCATTGTATAGCATGGTGTACGGATTATACTGTATATTATACAGCATGGTGTACGGATTATACTGTATATTATACAGCATGGTGTACGGATTATACTGTATATTATACAGCATGGTGTACGGATTATACTGTATATTATACAGCATGGTGTACGGATTATACTGTATATTATACAGCATGGAGTACGGATTATACTGTATATTATACAACATGGTGTACGGATTCTACTGTATATTATACAGCATGGTGTATGGATTATACTGTATACTATACAGCATGGTGTACGGATTATACTGTATACTATACAGCATGGTGTACGGATTCTACTGTATATTATACAGCATGGTGTACGGATTATACTGTATACTATACAGCATGGTGTACGGATTATACTGTATACTATACAGCATGGTGTACAGATTATACTGTATACTATACAACATGGTGTATGGATTATACTGTGTATTATACAGTATGGTGTATGGATTATACTGTACATTGTATAGCATGGTGTACGGATTATACTGTATATTATACAGCATGGTGTACGGATTATACTGTATATTATACAGCATGGTGTATGGATTATACTGTATTATACAGCATGGTGTACGGATTATACTGTATATTATACAGCATGGTGTACGGATTATACTTTATACTATACAGCATGGAGTACGGATTATACTGTATACTATACAGCATGGTGTACGGATTCTACTCTATATTATACAGCATGGTATAGGGATTATACAGAATGGTGTACGGACTATACTGTATATTATACAGCATGGTGTACGGATTCTACTGTATATTATACAGCATGGTGTAGGGATTATACTTTATATTATACAGCATGGTGTACGGATTCTACTGTAAAATTAAAAAGCATGTACGGATAACTAATTATACAGCATGGTGTACGGATTATAACTGTATACTATACAGCATGGTGTACGGATTATACTGTATATTATACAGCATGGTGTACAGATTATACTGTATACTATACAGCATGGTGTACGGATTCTACGGTATATTATACAGCATGGTGTACGGATTATACTGTATACTATACAGAATGGTGTATGGATTATACTGTATATTATACAGCATGGTGCAGGGATTATACTGTATATTATACAGCATAGAGTGCGGATTATACTGTATACTATACAGCATGGAGTACGGATTATACTGTATATTATACAGCATGGTGTACGGATTATTCCGTACATTGTATAGCATGGTGTATGGATTATACTGTATATTATACAGCATGGAGTACGGAATATACTGTATATTATACAGCATGGTGTACAGTTTCTACTGTATATTATACAGCATGGTGTACGGATAATACTGTATACTATACAGCATGGTGTACGGATTATACTGTATACTATACAGCATGGTGTACGGATTATACTGTATACTATACAGCATGGTGTATGGATTCTACTGTATATTATACAGCATGGTGTATGGATTATACTGTATACTATACAGCATGGTGTACGGATTATACTGTATACTATACAGCATGGTGTACGGATTATACTGTATACTATACAACATGGTGTATGGATTATACTGTGTATTATACAGTATGGTGTATGGATTATACTGTGCATTGTATAGCATGGTGTACGGATTATACTGTATATTATACAGCATGGTGTACGGATTATACTGTATATTATACAGCATGGTGTACGGATTATACTGTATATTATACAGGCATGGGTGTATGGATTTATACTGTATATTATACAGCATGGAGTACGGATTATACTGTATATTATACAACATGGTGTACGGATTCTACTGTATATTATACAGCATGGTGTATGGATTATACTGTTATACTATACAGCATGGTGTACGGATTATACTGTATACTATACAGCATGGTGTACGGATTCTACTGTATATTATACAGCATGGTGTACGGATTATACTGTATACTATACAGCATGGTGTACGGATTATACTGTATACTATACAGCATGGTGTACGGATTATACTGTAATAGCTATACAACATGGTGTGTGGATTATACTGTGTATTATACAGTATGGTGTATGGATTATACTGTACATTGTATAGCATGGTGTACGGATTATACTGTATATTATACAGCATGGTGTACGGATTATACTGTACATTATACAGCATGGTGTATGGATTATACTGTATTATACAGCATGGTGTACGGATTATACTGTATATTATACAGCATGGTGTACGGATTATACTTTATACTATACAGCATGGAGTACGGATTATACTGTATACTATACAGCATGGTGTACGGATTCTACTCTATATTATACAGCATGGTATAGGGATTATACAGCATGGTGTACGGACTATACTGTATATTATACAGCATGGTGTACGGATTCTACTGTATATTATACAGCATGGTGTAGGGATTATACTTTATATTATACAGCATGGTGTACGGATTCTACTGTATATTATACAGCATGGTGTACGGATTATACTGTATACTATACAGCATGGAGTACAGATTATACTGTATACTATACAGCATGGTGTACGGATTCTACTGTATATTATACAGCATGGTGTAGGGATTCTACTGTATATTATACAGCATGGTGTACGGACTGTACTGTATATTATACAGCATGGTGTAGGGATTATACTGTATATTATACAGCATGGTGTACGGATTCTACTGTATATTATATAGCATGGTGTAGGGATTATACTGTATATTATACAGCATGGTGTACGGACTATACTGTATATTATACAGCATGGTGTATGGATTATCCTGTATACTGTAAAGCATGGTGTATGGATTCTACTGTATATTACACAGCATGGTGTACGGATTATACTGTGTATTATACAGCATGGAGTACGGATTATACAGCATGGTGTACGGACTATACTGTATATTATACAGCATGGTGTACGGATTATACTGTATACTATACAGCATGGTGTACGGATTATACTGTGTATTATACAGCATGGTGTGTGGATTATACTGTATATTATACAGCATGGTGTACGGATTATACTGTATACTATACAGCATGGTGTGTGGATTATGCTGTATATTATACAGCATGGTGGTAATGGATTATACTGTATACTATACAGCATGGAGTACGGATTTCTTATTTAACGGATTCTACTGTATATACAGCATGATGCACGGATTCTACTGTATATTATACAGCATGGTGTAGGGATTCTACTGTATATTATACAGCATGGTGTACGGACTTATACTGTATATATACAGCATTGGTGTATGGATTACTACTGTATACTAGACAGCATGGTGTACGGATTCTACTGTATATTACACAGCGTGGTGTACGGATTATACTGTATATTATACAGCATGGTGTATGGATTATACTGTATATTATACAGCATGGTGTACGGATTATAATGTACATTGTATAGCATGGTGTACGGATTATACTGTGTATTATACAGTACGGTGTACGGATTATACTGTATATTATACAGCATGGAGTACGGATTATACAGCATGGTGTACGGATTCTACTGTATATTATACAGCATGGTGTACGGATTATACTGTATACTATACAGCATGGTGTACGGATTATTATAGTATTATAAAGTATGGTGTATAGATTATACTGTACATTGTATAGCATGGTACAGGCATTATAATATATACTGTACAACAAATGCATGGCTTTTACACCATGCCGGACAATATAACCCCTTTGTCACACTGTACAATATACAGTATGTACAGTGTATGCATATACCCACACACATACATACACATACATACATACATATACCCACACACATACATACACACACATACATACACGCACATACATACATACATGAAACACATAAATACTTACTGTTACTTGCCCCTTGTCCTGACGCCACTCTGGAGGGGGCTGGGCCTTGGTCTTCTTCTTTCCCCTCTTGCAGTGCTGCACAGGTCCTTCCCTGTCCAGGACCAGCAGCGCACCATGAGGGAGGAGGCGGGGCCAGCTGGGAGCGCTCAGGAGCGCTCTCAGTACGTTAGGAGGGCCTAAAAGTTGCAGCGGTGAGCGGGCGAGGAGAGGCCCAGAGCGCAGGGACAGGACGCTCCGGGCCCCCCTGTGCCGCACGCCACTGATCCTAATGTGATTATAATGGGGGCAATCCAGCCTGTGCCCCCCCCAGGAGGCTGGGCCCCGGGTGGTTGCCCAGATTGCCCTCATTATAATCCGCCTATGATGCCAGTCAATGGACGGATTATGTTTGCTTATCGACGGTAAACCCAGAACCAGAGGAGCAGGAAGACCTTCCAACACAAAACATGAAATAAGCTCCTGATGAAATTCACCCACTCTTAATTTGATATCATGCACCATCTGAGACAATCACCCTGACAAAGGTCACGTATCTGGGTCTCAGCCAGGGAGATACGATCCGGGTCATCATAGATAATCCCTAAAGCCTTGAAAAATTCATCTACTGACCGGAGAGACTGCGATCCGGACGGCAGAGAAAAGGCCCATGGCTGCGCATCCCCTTTAAGCAGCGAGATGACCACATCAACCTTCTGCTCCTCATTACCAGAAGAATGTGGACGCAGTCTAAAATACAATTTGCACGCCTCCCTAAATAGAACAAAATTATCACGTCCCCCAGAAAATCTATCCGGGAGGGGGACCTTAGGCCCCAAACAGGCCTGACACTCAGCAACCCCCAGAACCACCAGCCTGTGGTCTCTGAATCTGGTTGCGGATGTCAGCCACCTCCAAACTGAGTCCCTGCAGCCGTTCAGCCAGTGCAGCAATAGCATCCATGTCAGCACAAAAATGACAAAAATTTTTGTTTAGGCGGTTTATAATGTCACGCTCTGGTGTGGAGGGAATAGCCACACCGAGCGTACGAGGGAAGGGAAAAGACCAAAACCAGGGAAACGGTCACCTCCTGCAGGGAACCCTGAAACTAGGCCCTGACTGACTACCAGTATGAACAATCCTGGGTGGTAGGAGAGTTCATACACAGGAACCTAATAATAAATGCACCCTAGAAAACCCTGCAGCTAGTGACACAAGAAAGAGTAAACCCGTTCCTCCAAGAGTAAGGACAAACAGGAGACTCCAAAAGGAAAACCACAAAAGGGAAAAAGTCACTTATCTTTAAGCAGATATCGCAGAAACCAGATCTCAGCCGAGATCCACACCACACACTACTAAGTAGAACCTCTTTGTGCATAATTGTTGATACGTCTCCACAGAAACTAATATTATATTATGTATTGTTCGCCCGGGTTTAGAGTTTATAGGAGTGTGTACACTACTAAGTAGGCAGAAAGTATAACCCGCAAGGGATACTGGGAGAGGAAGGGGTAAATAGGAGAAAGATAATTACCACAGCGGCAACAGCTGAGGGGAAGTGGTGTGGTAAACAGCAACCAAACCAAGGGAAAAGCATGTCAAATTATGTCACTTTTGAAAGCCGCGCAGAACGTTTGATACCAGACGCAAGCCCACTCGTGACAAGTGGCTTGTGTCTGTAATAGCTTTTTGTCAGACACAGCCAAGACACATGCTCTCAGGTTGCAAGCTGCATAAAGAATGGTGTTCTGTTGCATTCTCAACAAAAGGACATGCCACAATCCTGAAAAATTTGATTTGGCTGCTTCGCCGAATTTTACAAAAACATTTGCTTTGTAACGTATTGCTTCATCATGACATACATTTCTTTGTAGTAGTGGGTGTATGCCGCTCCCCATCATTGTACCCCTCAGATGCCATATTCATAGCTGATTGCGGCATGTGACACCAATATTACAGTGTAAAATTTTAAAAACTAATAAAATCATACTTACTCTTTAACCCATTTAATCACGAAGAGCCGGCCGACACCATCTTGATTGTAAATCCCATGAGCGGCCCATGATGATGTCATCAAGTTGGGCGTTGTGGTGACGTCATACGTCACCGCGCACGAGATTTCGTGCAGGATCTTCAATCAATACCTTAATCAATCAAATGGATGAGGTAAGTATGTTTTTCTTTTATTTTTTACCGCCATTCAGGGAAAATAGATTTGTTACCATGAAGCACGAGGAAATTCGGCCTCTAGGTTAATCGAATTTTCCTTGAAATTCAAATGGAATTTTACTTCGTGGAGTTTGATTCGCTCAACACTAGTGATCTCCGTAATATTACAGATTTCAATTACAAATATCATCTATATATCTACTCCCTCCTGACCTCTGACTAGGTCAAACAGCATGCCTGGAAAGCTCTCCAACAGTCAAGTTAATGGGATCAGCTCCTGTCCATTGTGTGGGTCCATGGTGGCTGCTGTAAAGCATATCTCTAAATGCTGTAAACAACAGCTTAGGCAAGATGGCAGCCTCCATCCTTATGTGCAGGAAATAGAATAAATAAAAATGTATAATCAGAATATAAGAAAAGAAAAAAATGAATACATTTCGCTATCTGGTATCTGCCTAAAATTAATTTCTAGGTGACACATTCCCTTTAAGAGGGTGTTCCCATTTTATGAATTGATTGCATATCACTAGGATAAGCTATCACTTTATGATCAAAGTTTGTGATGGTCTGACCTAGGGGACCCCTACTGACCCAAGAATGAGGGAGCTGCTGTACCCACTTCTACAGTAAGTTACAGTAAGGTGGAATGGTGTTTTCATAAAGTCGCAAATGCAAGGTTTGCAACTTTTTTACACCAGAAAGCTGGTGTGGGAGAATATATAGAGGGGTTCTCTTATTGTATAATTCTCTATAGTAAGGATGTTTATATGATTTTACTTATTGAATCATATGCAATTTCAAAATAAGTTAACCCCTTTCCTCTACTGTGTTCACAGTAGAGAGTGATGTTATGTAATAAGTGATCATCAGGTCAAAAAGATTAAAAATCAGGGCTGCTTACTATCCTGGTTCTCTTCTTTCTATAAAGCTGTTTAAAGGCATGTTCTTCTTAAAGAAACTTTACAATTAGTGTTTCACCCTTAAAACATCACTTTCCCCACTTGATCCTCTAACAAATTGCATTTTTTCAGTGTCTTTCACCTCTGCATTGGAGCTGGCCGTGATTATCTTATGCTTGTTCATGAGAACTAGTGATCCTCCATCTGAACCAGTCACACTGCTATATGAGCATAGAGAGATGGGAGATTAGTGCTATCCATGTGTGACACTCTCATTGCATACTGATGGCCTAAACACAGTAAGGCTACATGCACACGACCGTATGTATTTTACGGTCCGCAAAACACTGATCTGCCAAAAATACGGATGACATACTTTTGGCATCCGTATTGCATGTTTTTTTTTGCGGATCCATTGTAACAATGCCTATTCTTGTCCGCAAAATGGACAAGAATAGGACATGCTCTATATTTTTTGCGGAGCTACGAAACGGACATACGGATGCGGATACCACATGGTGTGCTGTCCGCATTTTTGTGGACCCATTGAAACGAATGGGTCCTCATCCAATCTGCAAAAAAAAAAAAATGGAACAGACACTGATCCTCCAAAAATACTGATGATGTCCTGTTACATCAGTATTGCATTGTTTTTTTGCGGATCCATTGTAACAATGCCTTTCCTTGTCTGCAAAATGAACAAGAATAGCACATGCTCTATATTTTTGCGGGGATATGGAATGGACATACGGATGCGGACAGCACACGGTGAATGGGTCCTCATCCAATCCACAAAAAAAAACCAAACGGACGCAGAAACAAAATACGTTCGTGTGAATGTAGCCTAAGGATGAGCTCACACTTCAGTTATTTGATCAGTTATTTGGTCAGTTATTTCCATCAGTTATTGATTTTCAAATCCAGTAGTGAAAACTGCTCGGAGATTAGGTGTAATGATATGATTTGCACCTAGTTTGTGTTTTTCACCCGCACCTGGTTTTAGCTCACAATAAGGGGCCGTTCAGATGGCCGTGGTATTGCGGATCCGCAAAAATGGGGATCTGCAATACCACGGATGCCAACTGGTGTGTGTTCCGCAATTTGCGGAACACACGGCCTGGCACTCCTTTCTAAATGCTTATTCTTGCCCGCTATTGCGGACAAAAATAGGACATGTTTTATTTTTTTTTGTGGAGCCGCGGCTGCCCACGATCATTGAAATGAACGGGGCAGCATCTATTCCGCAAAATTGCGGAATAGGTGCAGACCCATTCACACGGTTGTGTGAACAGGCCCTAACTGATGAAAATAACTGACCAAATAACTGAAGTGTGAACTCGGCCTTATAGGGGGATAAATTAGATTGGGGCTGATCACTGGTAACTATTTTACTGGAGTCTTCTAGGAAATGTTCATTTCATTTCCTCTAAAAGCATTAGAAAAGAGTTAGAAAATGTCAAATTAAATGTAAAAAGCTGATTGGGTTCTCAGACTGACAAGTTCAAAAAGTGACCGCAGCCATGACCGCTAATGATCATCCTAAGACCATATTTTTCTAAATAACAGAGAATTATAAATTTTGACATAATGGCTTCCTGACATTTTGTGGCTGTAGTCGATGAACTTTCTACAGATGTTGTCAGAATCCAATTGAAAAGGAAAGCAGTGCTAATTCTAATGTGATACCAAAAGAAGGGCACACCAAAGGGCTCATGTACGTGCTATAAAAGTAATAAATGTAAAAAATGCAATATTAATGGCCTGCTCAAATAAAGTGCCAGAAGTGTAAAGTTCAAACTTCATCGCAGTTCATAAATCAATCAGTTATTGAATTTGTTGTCTGCTCTGGTTTCTTGGTAGAAGAGTTCTGCTTAGATAAGTTAATCACAGGATTTTATGCTGCTGGGGCACACAGCAATCACCTACATGCAGTGGGGAATCGGGCCACGAGCGCTCATTTCTCCTGCAGCGCCACCACTGGAAAAACTAAATATTGCACAATATTGAAATCGATGGGTTGTCTGTGTCATTCACGTGTGCTCCAGAGCGAGAGATTGTCTTTATTACTGCTCTTCATTACAGCTAAAAATAAAGGATCCGAATTTCCCTAAAATTCATTTGAAAATTCACTTTCTAAACCAAAGAACCACAGTAAAAAGGATGGCACTGCATACAATATTTGGTCCCTAAGCAAGATAAACACATGTAAACTGATTTCAGCCGATTGATTCAGTATTTCCAGTAACTTTATATGTTTCAAAGTGAAAAGACCAAAGCAAGGTAGACGTCCACATTTTACTTCTTTAAAATTATCTTAGATGTACTGTATGTCCAGACACAAATGATCAGATCTTGCTTACCCTGGTCTTTGACTACCATGAGAGACTGTGGAGCTGTATGATCTTAATAAATAGCATCTGATTTCTGATTTGTAATTAAAGGTGGATTTACACAAGTACTGTAGATAATCGGACAGATTATCGAGAATGAACGTTCCTTCGAACATTTTTTCCTGACAATCTACCCATGTAAAGGTGGAGCAGATCACCCGATGAACGAGCAAAACGCACATTCATCGGGTGAAACTTTCATTCGTGCAGGCACCTGAGTTATCATTTGCGGTCTAAACAGTGTTCTGCTGCCCAGAAACAATGAAGCTGAATTAGGATGAGCGCTCACAATAGCGATCCTTCATTCTCATACTGTGGAGGTGATCACTTTATGTAAATACAGCGCTTCACCTTCACTGAGTGAGCAGCCAACTGTTGGGAAGGAACTCTTCCTTCCTGACAATCTGCTGTTCATCTGGGCGTGTAATTGTACATTAAAGGGGTTCTCCAACTTAAATTTATTGATGACCTATCCTCAAGATACTGTAGGTCATCAATATCAGATCAGCTGTTTGAAGAGGATAGGTCATTAATAAATTTAACTTGGAGAACCCCTTTAAGTTTTGACTGTAGATGGACTTTTGGCACTTTACTTGCTTTGGTCATTCTAAAGGCCCTTTTAGACGGGCCGATGTGTCTCCCTGCCCGAGCGCCGATCAGCGATATCGGCACTCGGGCAGGGAGCCTTTACACGGCCCGATGAATCGAGCGCCGGGCCGCACGAGTGATCGCTGTATCACTCGTGCGGCCGGGAAGCTCCATACTGTCAGGCGCACATCGCCTGTTTACACAGGCCGATGTGCGCCCGACAGATTGGATCTTTTGTAGAAACCAAAAGATCCAATCAGCCGACGAACGAGCGTTTTGCTCGTTCGTCGGCTGATTAGGGCCACTTTTACACGGGCCGATTATCGGCACTAGCGTTCCTAGGAACGATTTTTCGGCCGATAATCGGCCCGTGTAAAAGGACCTTAAGCAGTGACATGACGGAGCAGTTGTACAGGAACCACCACCTTTTATGTTCTTCTGGAATTTTCCTTCACCATTTTCCCTTGGGAATTTTATTTTATTTTAAGTGTGCCTCAAAATGGTTAATGTGTCCCAATTGACATCACTAAATGCAAGTGGGTGAGTCTGTAGCCATTTTTCCATACATAACACCCCAGTGGAAGCCAGTCAGCCATCCTAGTTTGGAGCATCTTCTTGCACCTTTAAACCAAAAAGATAATATGCAGGTTACAGAGCAAACTTGAGGTTTTGAGACAAATACAATTTCAGCACGTAAATTGATTTTTTATTACATTTTTGTATTGTACCCATGAATAGTAGTGTTGATCGAGCACCGTAGTGGGCACAATGGAAGTCAATGGGAGAACCAGAGCACTAAACCAGGCACCCCCTGCTCTAAAGAGGGGAGGATGTCTGGTTCATAGGGAAAGGTGAGAAAATGATGGAAACACCACTGAAATGGTTTGGGAACAGCATGGGAAGGATGTCTGGATGCATCTTGGACTTCCAAGTATTTAGGATGTTCAAAACGTTATACAGCAGATGTAGCACAGGGAATATCGCCGTCACTAAAGGCAGAAAAAATTACACTGAATGTCACAAGTATTTAGGATGTTCAAATGTTATACAGCAGACGTAGCGCAGGGAATGTCACCTTGATTAGCGGCAGAAAAAATTACACCGGATGTCAGGTATTTAGGATACAGAAACGTTATACTGCACACACAGCACAGGTAATGTCGCCTTGATTAGCGGCAGAAAAAATGACACCGGATGTCAGGAATTTAGGATACAGAAACGTTATACTGCACACGCTGCGCAGGTGGTGTTAAGGTCAGGAAAACTTGCGCAATTTTTGCCCCAAAAGAAAAAATATATACTGCAACCAGATATAACAATAGTCCTTAAAAGGACTTTTGGGTCTTTTAAACAGAACAACTAGCCCTGCCTAGCCAAATCCTATCCCTACACTATCTGTCCTTCCTTGCGCAAAGTTATACAGCAGGCGCAGCTCAGGTAATGTCGCCTTGATTAGCAGCAGAAAACAATACACCGGATATCAGGTATTTGGAATACACAAACGTTATACAGCACACGCTACACAGGGGGTGTTTAGGTCAGGCAAATTTGCACAATTTTTGCACCCCCCAAAAAAATAAAATATTGCAGCCAGATATAAAAATAGTCCTTAAAAGGACTTTTTGGTCTTTTAAACAGAAAAACTAGCCCTGCCTAGCCAATTTCTATCCCTACACTATCTGTCCCTCCTTGCAGCAGCTCCCCTGACTCGGGTTGAGCCAGGTCACATGTCACCGGGTGCTATATAGCACTCGATGACACGTTCCCGGCCAGCCAATCACTGTAATGCCAGTAGCCAACATGGCTACGGTATTACAGTGAATGCCAGTACCTCCCCGAACGCTGATTGGCTGCATATCAGCCAAGAAATGTGCGGGGCGGGGACTCAAGCATGGCGCTCGAGCAAACGCGCTGTTCGGCCGAACACCGCATGGTCCCGAGCACCGCCATGCTTGGCGGAATACCGTATTCGGCCTAGCATGCTCGCTCATCACTAATGAATAGTGATGAGTGAATTATTGAAAAGTTTGATTTGGCTGCTTCGCCGAATTGCGCTGCTTCCCGTCATTGTACCTCTCAGATGCCACTTTCATACAAGATCTCGGCATCTGATATAAATAACAGAGTTTAAAATTTTTAAAAAAATCATACCTAATCCATTTGCTTGTGACAGGACGTCTGCTACCATTTTGCTTGAAGATCTGGCGTGAAATCTCGTGTGACCCAAATATTCAAAAAGGGTCCAAAAACAGAGCCTGGAAACTATAGGCCGGTAAGTTTAACATCTGTCGTGTGTAAACTGTTTGAAGGTTTTCTAAGAGATGCTATCTTGGAGTACCTCAATGAAAATAAGCAAATAACTCCATATCAGCATGGCTTCATGAGGGATCAGTCATGTCAAACCAATTTAATCAGTTTCTATGAGGAGGTAAGTTCTAGACTGGACCGCGGCGAATCAATGGATGTCGTATATCTGGACTTCTCCAAAGCATTTGACACAGTACCACATAAAAGGTTAGTATATATAAAATCAGAATGCTTGGACTGGGAGAAAATGTCTGTATGTGGGTAAGTAACTGGCTCAATGATAGAAAAGAGAGGGTGGCTATTAACGGCACATACTCAGATTGGGTCACTGTCACTAGTGGGGTACCACAGGGGTCAGTATTGGACCCAATTCTCTTCAATATATTTATTAATGATCTTGTAGAAGGCTTGCACAGTAAAATATCAATTTTTGCAGATGACACTAAACTGTGTAAAGTAATTAACACAGAAGAGGACAGTACACTGCTACAGATGGATCTAGATAGACTGGAGGCTTGGGCAGAGAAGTGGCAGATGAGGTTTAACACTGACAAATGTAAGGTTATGCACATGGGAAGGAATAATGCAAGTCACCAGTACATACTAAATGGTAAAATATTGGTTAACTCTGACATGGAAAAGCACCTAGGAATTTTAGTGAACAGCAAACAAAGCTGTAGAAACCAGTGTCAGACAGCTGCTGCCAAGGCCAATAAGATAATGGGCTGCATCAAAAGAGGCATAGATGCCCGTGATGAGAACATAGTCCTGCCACTTTACAAATCACTAGTCAGACCACACATGGAGTACTGTGTACAGTTCTGGGCTCCTGTGAACAAGGGAGACATAGCAGAGCTGGAGAGGGTTCAGAGGAGGGCAACTAAAGTCATAACTGGAATGGGTGGACTACAGTACCCAGAAAGATTATCAAAATTAGGGTTATTTACTTTAGAAAAAAGACGACTGAGGGGAGATCTAATAATTATGTATAAATATATCAGGGGTCAGTACAGAGATCTCTCCCATGATCTTTTTATCCCCAGGACTGTGACTGTGACGAGGGGACATCCTCTGCGTCTGGAGGAAAGAAGGTTTGTACACAAACATAGAAGAGGATTCTTTACGGTAAGAGCAGTATGACTATGGAACTCTCTGCCTGAGGAGGTGGTGATGGTAAGTTCAGTAAAAGAGTTCAAGAGGGGCCTGAATGTATTACTGGAGGGTAATAATATTACAGGTTATAGTTACTAGAGATGGGTCGTTGATCCAGGGAGTTATTCTGATTGCCTGATTGGAGTAGGGAAGGAATTTTTTTTCCCCTAAAGTCAGGAATATTGGCTTCTACCTCACAGGGGTTTTTTGCCTTCCTCTGGATCAACTTGCAGGATAACAGGCCGACTTGGATGGACAGATGTCTTTTTTCGGCCTTATAAACCATGTTACTATGTTACCCACCGCTGGCGTGGTGATATCATACGTCACCATGCATTTCTTTTTTTACACTATTTCAAGTTAAATCAATTCACTACCACAAAGCACAAGGAAATTTGGCTTCACGGCATATCGAATTTATCCTGAAGTCCACAATTCGCTCAACACTACCCATGAATAAGTCATTCTAAATTCTGGGAAAATTATAGTTAGCTGCACATTATATGATACTATTACCTAAGAAGAGGCCTCCACCAATTATTTTGCCGCTATCAAACTTGATTTGGTCCTAACGTATATTACTTATAGATCTCTAGTCAATATGGTTTCATTCTACAGATTTGTCTACGAGCCATGCTTCATTTCTAGGTAAATGTACTTTATGTACACCATAAGCTTCCTACAGAGATACAATACCACATCCTTGCAGTGCCATATTGTTGTACTGTATAATGTAGGATTTTTAATTTGAGTTTTAATGGGATTAAGATATAAATAAAACAAGAAAAGTATACCGCTTCCCTCTAATTCTCCGACAATTTATAACCTGCTGTGGTGAACATTGCATTCTATGGCTTTCCGGGGAATAGGAACAGACAGGATCCTGCGCATTTATTAAAATTTGCCAGCTGTGAGAGTTTCCTTAGCTTCAAAGACCACAGTTTTATGCAATGGATTATAAAGCGAACAGCCCTTTCCACATGACTGTTGCAATTAAATGGTTAAAGACAACATCTGACTGATAAAAGAAGGAGACAAGTATTCCCCTTGCCGTTGCATTATAAAGTTTGCTCACACACGGCATTTTATTCCAGGAGCTGCTACCACAGAGATATGTTAATAGCTGCAAAGCCATCTGTTTTGTACTGTCATCAAAGCTTGCCAGTCTAAAAACAATGGAGGCTTTTCAATAAAGGGGCCGGACCTGAATCATAAACTTATTATGAGACGGGCAAATCATTATTTGGCAGAGTCCAATATAAAACATGGTTTTCAGCAGTGTGACAATGCACAGGAAAATGCTGGCATAGAATGATGGATTATCAGGCTCAGCCATCATACAGTATTATTCCGAATGACTAAGGGTCACAACAGCCATCTAGTTATTCATCCAAATTTCTTTTGACAAGAGTAGAGAAAATCTGCTGCCAGCTACAAAGCAGAATGAGGACTGTCGGGTGAGATCAGTTTCTTGGCAGAGACTTACCTATCAGTCAATCAGAGCAGAATGTAACAAGAGCCATAAACATGTTTCTTATCAGGTATATACTGTAGTTGATGTATTGAAATAATTATCTATCTATCTATCTATCTATCTATCTATCTATCTATTAGTATTGAGCGCCAGAAAGCCAAATTTCCTCGTGCTTCATGGTAGCGAATCAATTTACCCTGAAATAGTGTAAAAAACGAAAAATCTTACTTACCTGATCCATACACTCGTGATAGGCCGGCCACCGTCATCTTGCTTAAAGATCTCACACAAAATCCCGTACACTGTGACGTATCACCACGGGTCACGCAAGATTTTGTGCCAGATCTTCAAGCAAGATGGCAGCGGTCGGCCCATTAGGAGCAAATGGATCAGGTAAGTTTGATTACTATTTGATACTGTATTATTTATATCAGATGCCACGATCAGGCATGAATGGGGCATCTGACGGGTACAGTGACGGCGAGCGGCAATCGCTGTCATTGCACCCACTACTTACAAAGAAATACTCTTCATGCTGAAGTAATTCGGCATAAAGCAAGTTTTTTTGTAAAATTCGGCAAAGCAGCCGAATCGAACTTTTGAATAATTCTCTCATCACTATCCATCCATCTATCTATCTATCTATCTATCTATCTATCTATCTATCTATCTATCTATCTATCTCTATCGATGGTCTATCTGAACACCTTATTAGGTGTATTTTCTGTTATTCAGTATGAACCATCAGACCATTTTAAGTGTCATCTGTCAGCAGGATCAACCTTATTAAAGTGTCACTGAGTTTCCCAAAAACTTTTGATATGTCATAGAGACAAAGCAAAAGTTTTGAATGGAGGGGGTCTGAGTGCTGATCACCCCATCCACCACTTGAATGAGATAATAGAAGCTCTCACAAATCGCACTGTCTCTACTGGTTGCAGAGAATCAAGAATCAAGACAGGCCCATAGACTTTTTACTGAGCCCATCTCCTGCAGAGAGAAGATAACGTGCAATATACAAGTGCCTCTCTCATCTTTTTTCTAGCAATCAGTGGGGGTCTCAGCCCACAGAGCCCCACTGATCAATCTTTTGATATGTCTCTAGGACATATCAAAAGTTTTTTAAAAACTCATTGAAGGACATTTATCAAGGCCTATACTCCACAAAAAGTCACACATTATGGAGCACGGCATGTGTGCACCATAATTTGTGACTGGCCTGGGTGCTATCAAGTGCTGCCGCCTCCTCCTCCGTCAATTGTCTCTTCTCAACTATACTGGACTGGGTGCTATCAAGTGCTGCCGCCTCCTCCTCCGTCAATTGTCTCTTCTCAACTATACTGGACTGGGTGCTATACAAGTGCTGCCGCCTCCTCCTCCGTCAATTGTCTCTTCTCAACTATACTGGACTGGGTGCTATACAAGTGCTGCCGCCTCCTCCTCCGTCAATTGTCTCTTCTCAACTATACTGGCCTGGGTGCTATACAAGTGCTGCCTCCTCCTCCTTCGTCAATTGTCTCTTCTCAACTATACTGGACTGGGTGCTATACAAGTGCTGCCGCCTCCTCTTCCTCTGTCAATTGTCTCTTCTCAACTATACTGGACTGGGTGCTATACAAGTGCTGCTGCCTCCTCCTCCGTCAATTGTCTCTTCTCAACTATACTGGACTGGGTGCTATACAAGTGCTGCCGCCTCCTGCTTCTCCGTCAATTGTCTCTTCTCAACTATACTGGACTGGGTGCTATACAAGTGCTGCCGCCTCCTCCTCCTCAGTCAATTGTCTCTTCTCAACTATACTGGCCTGGGTGCTATACAAGTGCTGCCTCCTCCTCCTTCGTCAATTGTCTCTTCTCAACTATACTGGACTGGGTGCTATACAAGTGCTATTTACCACATTTGTCCCCTACTGGGAAGTCCTCAGGGTATATGCTTATATCTATATACCATTTAATCCTCAGGATTAACAAAAAACCCTTTTAGGGACCCCAGCATATTATGAATAAAACCTAACTTTTATTATTTATTAAATCATAAAAATTGAGGAAAGAAAAAATGTTAAAACTATCAGCCAATTGCCAGTCACTCTATGTTGATGTTATTTTTTATTTTTTATTTTTTACAGATTTGTAATATTGATCAGGAGTTAGTCAGAGCCACTCCTAATAAGAAGTGATACTTTATTACATTGATCACAATGTTACACTTGTTTGCTCTATTTAGCGTTCCATTATTGTAATAATCATGCTCCGCTATACTCCCTAATCAAATAGCCTGGTCTATACTGCAGGGTTACGATATGTGCTGAACTCTGAGAGCCGCTGTTGGAACTATACTGGACTGGGTGCTATACAAGTGCTGCCGCCTCCTCCTCCGTCAATTGTCTCTTCTCAACTATACTGGACTGGGTGCTATACAAGTGCTGCCGCCTCCTGCTTCTCCGTCAATTGTCTCTTCTCAACTATACTGGACTGGGTGCTATACAAGTGCTGCCGCCTCCTCCTCCTCTGTCAATTGTCTCTTCTCAACTATACTGGCCTGGGTGCTATACAAGTGCTGCCGCCTCCTCCTCCGTCAATTGTCTCTTCTCAACTATACTGGACTGGGTGCTATACAAGTGCTGCCGCCTCCTGCTTCTCCGTCAATTGTCTCTTCTCAACTATACTGGACTGGGTGCTATACAAGTGCTGCCGCCTCCTCCTCCTCCGTCAATTGTCTCTTCTTAACTATACTGGACTGGGTGCTATACAAGTGCTGCTGCCTCCTGCTTCTCCGTCAATTGTCTCTTCTCAACTATACTGGCCTGGGTGCTATACAAGTGCTGCCGCCTTCTCCTCCGTCAATTGTCTCTTCTCAACTATACTGGCCTGGGTGCTATACAAGTGCTGCCGCCTCCTCCTCCGTCAATTGTCTCTTCTCAACTATACTGGACTGGGTGCTATACAAGTGCTGCCGCCTCCTCCTCCGTCAATTGTCTCTTCTCAACTATACTGGCCTGGGTGCTATACAAGTGCTGCCGCCTTCTCCTCCGTCAATTGTCTCTTCTCAACTATACTGGCCTGGGTGCTATACAAGTGCTGCCGCCTCCTCCTCCGTCAATTGTCTCTTCTCAACTATACTGGACTGGGTGCTATACAAGTGCTGCCGCCTCCTCCTCCGTCAATTGTCTCTTCTCAACTATACTGGACTGGGTGCTATACAAGTGCTGCCGCCTCCTGCTTCTCCGTCAATTGTCTCTTCTCAACTATACTGGACTGGGTGCTATACAAGTGCTGCCGCCTCCTGCTTCTCCGTCAATTGTCTCTTCTCAACTATACTGGACTGGGTGCTATACAAGTGCTGCCGCCTCCTCCTCCTCCGTCAATTGTCTCTTCTTAACTATACTGGACTGGGTGCTATACAAGTGCTGCCGCCTCCTGCTTCTCCGTCAATTGTCTCTTCTCAACTATACTGGCCTGGGTGCTATACAAGTGCTGCCGCCTCCTCCTCCGTCAATTGTCTCTTCTCAACTATACTGGACTGGGTGCTATACAAGTGCTGCCGCCTCCTCCTCCTCCGTCAATTGTCTCTTCTCAACTATACTGGACTGGGTGCTATACAAGTGCTGCCGCCTCCTCCTCCTCCGTCAATTGTCTCTTCTTAACTATACTGGACTGGGTGCTATACAAGTGCTGCCGCCTCCTCCTCCTCTGTCAATTGTCTCTTCTCAACTATACTGGCCTGGGTGCTATACAAGTGCTGGAGTACGCCTGTCTGTCTTCTGACCTGTGATGTCACTGAGACCGCATCGACTTCAACGCAGCCTATTCTTGGGCTGGTGCCACGATCTACCATGTGTTTTTGGTGCTCTGGCATGACATGGACTGCTCCAGCGGACATCTTCAATGCTGTCAAATGTTGTCGACCTGGCTGTCGACGACTATTTTTGCACTTTGATTTTTTCCACTTTTTTCATTGTAATAGCAACTGCAACTAAACGAAACTATACCCTATCAGACTCCCACTATTGTAGCTGCAATTATTCAGCCGTTATAGCAAGGTTCGTTTTAGGTTCGGTTCATACGAATCCGAATTTCACGAAAGTTCGCCGAACCGAACTTTTCAAAAGTTCGCTCATCCCTAATCGCTTGGTATTACACTTTTTGTGAGTCAAGGTGAAAAAAATAGCTGTTTGACAGTTGTTGTTTTTTTTATTTTTGTTTACAGAATTCACCCGAAGGGGCAATTCATTTGATATTTTTATAGACCAGGTTGTTACGGACGCGGCAATACCCAATATGTCTATTATTTTTATTTTTGTTAAGTTTTACACAGAAAATGTGTAAAACTTTTTGAACAGAATTAAATCTTGTTTTTGTGTTGCCATTTTCTAACTGTCCTATTTTTTTTATTTTTCTGGCGACTGTCTTAGGTAGGGTATCATTTTTTGCGGAACGAGATGATGGTTTGATTGGTACCATTTTGGGGTAAATACGCCTTTTTGATCGCCTGCTATTATACTTTTTGTGAGGCAAGAGGGAAAAAAATGGCTATTTTGGCATAGTTTAAAAAAAATTCTTCTCTGAAAAAAAATGCTTCTCTGCCCTTTTCAGAAGTGCTGAGAACAAAGGGGTGTGGCTTAACAAAAGTGGCGTGGTTTTGTGCCACTGCTGGATTTACAGAGTTAAAGAGTTCAAGAGGGGCCTGGGTGCATTTCCAGAGTGTAATAATATAATAATAACAGGTTTTAGTTATTAGATTCCTGGAGAGGTCGTTGATACAGGGAGTTATTCTGATTGCCTGATTGGAGTCAGGAAAATGAGGAAAATTGGCTTCTACCTCACTGGATTTATTTTGCCTTCCTCTGGATCAGCTTGCAGAATAACAGGCTGAACTGGATGGATGGATGTCTTTCTTCAGCCTTACAAACCATGTTAGGCTTCTTTTATACCAACGCTATTAGTTCCAGCAGGCAGTTTCGGCAGATAACTCTCTGGATCTGGCATTGCCGGATGTTAACACAATACTTTCTGGCTCCATTGACTATAATGGGATCCAGAGGAGATATGGCCAATCCGATATGGCATATTTGTCAGGTAGGGGCCAAATCTCTGCCGGATTCCATTATAGTCAACGTGGCCATTCATGAATAGCCTGCTGGAGCTAATAACGCTGGTGTAGGACTAGCCTTACTATGTTACTGCTGCTGGAAAGAATATGTAAATGAGTGGACACAGCGGATGATCTTCGAGAACATTAACACTATCACAATTAGGCTAGGGCTACACGGCAACACTGGACGCGCTATAGTTGTCCTGGACTAGATCGCTGGGTAGCAGTGATCCTAGATAAATGAATGAGATCGCCGCAACTTTTGCAAGAAATCCAACACGCCTGGATTTACTGTAACTATCTTGGCGATCTCATTCATTTCTATGGGATCACTACTACTCAGGTTCAAGAGTCGACATAAGCACTAATTGAATTCATATTAGTACATGTTCCATATCCATTACTTCCAAGAATTGATAGTGTAGGTATCCTTGTTACTTACATTTTTAGATTTTTTTTAGTATTTTTAAAGATGCACCTGTTATTTGATTGCTATGAGAAATATAATGGCTGTAATATTGGAATCTGAAGATAGAGAGGAAGAACGCAGAAGTCGCTCTAAGTTTCTATACGTTGCTAGGAAACTGAAACACCGGAAAAGGATTGTGAGGTTAATTACTAGCAGTGATCATTAGGATATTAGTCTGTAAAGGCTGTAAACATCTTTATTAAAATGTAACATGAAGACATGTTCCAGTAGGTTAATGCTATCATCTTAATGATCAGCACAGTGCCATCCTGTGAGACATCCAGGGATTTGCAGTATCTGTCCTTGTTTTATTGCAGTTTGTCTAAATAGTAATGTCCAACAAGCTCCCTGTAGAATAATAAAGATGTGTCTTAAAAATATATGAGTCATAAAATCTTAGAGAAATGCAGAAGAATGCCATTAAATAAATAACAAAGAATGATGATATACCATACAATACCAACATCAAAATTCATAACATTTAAAGAGCCATTAATGCTGCCAGATAACATGCATGTAATAAGCATTGATGAACTGTATAGCAAGACAATTAGCGCTCATTTAGTCACATTAACTTATTGTGGGGTTTAAAACAAATGATTGTTTGTACGATCATTCATTCCCCACAGTTTTGCTGATGAACAATGGGGGGAGGCGTATCAAGCTCAATGTGCCTAGATTATGTCTTAATTTGCGCTAAAATATGTGGAGTAGAGATGAGCGAATCATCCAAAATTTGCTTCGCCGAATATTCGTCAAACTTTTCATAAGATTCGTATATTCTACGAATCTATTCGGCAAATCTGCGTACAGATCATACGTTATTATGTGGTGCGAACATTTGAGCACTAATAACGAACGTTCAGTTTTAAAAGGTACGCAACTTCTGTGAACACGTACGCCTGAGCGTACAAATTGCGTACGAAAATGACGGGCTTGTCTTGAGCGGAATGGTGGAGCAGGAGGAACGCTCTGAGTCTGACCCCTGGCTACATATGGATACTATATCAGCAGATGACAGCAGATCATCCGGCTGTGACTGAGATGAGCGTGCCATCCACTCTACTACCTCATCCACTTTCTCCTCCACTACAATTTTGTGCCTTGGTGGGTTAGCCTGGTGGAACACTGGCCAAGTATTGCAAATTCTACAAGCAGAAGCTCCGGCTACAGGTTCTGTCACGGGGGAGACAAGGGAAGGTGCGCCCTGTACTGAATACCCCCCGTTCTCTCCCTGCCTGCTTGCCTCAGTCGGCCCTAGGCGGCCGCGGACAACCACGGTGACGGTCCCTGCTCTGTATAAGTGCACAGGGAGGAACAGGGAACAATTGGAGAGACAAACACAGACGAAACAAACACAATATCAGAATAGTCAGCAAGCCGGGTCATGCACAGGAGATAACGTCAATACCGGGGGTGAAGCAAAGAGAGGTCCAAGTCCAAGTCCAAGGTCAGGGTCAAACAGCAATCAAACACTAGGTCGCACAAGCACTGATCAAAGTAGTAACGCTAATCACAGGCGATTAGGGAGGACAACTAGTGGCTTTAAATAGCCCTCCACTGGGTCATGTGACGGGGCCAGCGTCACATGACCTCATTTGCATACCGAGCGCTGGCCAAACGTGACCAGCGCTCAAATATGCACCAAATTTGGTCATGTGGCGTGGCCAGTGCCACATGACCCAAAACCAGGTATAAATAAATGTTCTGAGCGCTGGTTGCCCAGACCAGCGCTCAGATGTCCCCGCCTGCTCGTTACTAGGGGGGCGGGGAGGACGCCGGACACGCTGTATCAGTGCGCGAGCCGGACCCTCTCCTGTGAGTGTCGTCATGGAGACGAGGACGCATCCTGCGTCCCCGCTCCGGCGCACTCCTGGGAGACCGGCGGCACGGCAGAAGGGAAGCGCGCCGCCGACTCCCCGTTACAGTACCCCCCCCTTCACGAGGGGCCACCGGACCCTTAGCTGGAGGAACCGGCTTTTCAGGATGCTGTCGATGAAAACTCTTAACAAGTGCGTCTGCATGCATCCTGCTCAGCGGTACCCAAGATCTGTCCTCAGGCCCAAATCCCCTCCAGTGTACAAGGTACTGGAAGGAATTCCGGACCTTCCTAACGTCAATGATTCTATGAATCTCGTGCTCCACTTGTCCCTCCACCTCGACCGGAGGCGGGGGCAGTTCCTCTGGACCAGCGGGAGCAACATAACGCTTAAGCAAAGACATATGAAAAACATTGTGAACACGAAGGGAGTCAGGTGTAGGATAACAAACCAGAAGATCCTTGAGTTGGTCTGACAGCCCCACCCTAAACTGGCTTCTCAAAGCTGGGTCATTCCACCCAGAGGAGACACACCACTTCCTGAACTCTGCACAGTAATCCTCTACAGGGCGGTTTCCCTGCTGAATGTTCCTGAGCTGAGTTTCTGCTACAGTGGCCCAGTCTGGTTCTTCATACAAAAGACCTAAGGCCTGGAAAAAGGCCTCCACAGACAACAGACATGGGGAGTCAGATGGCAATGAGAAAGCCCACTCCTGCGGATCCCCTTGCAGCAAGGAAATAATTATTCCTACCCGCTGCTGCTCAGAACCCGAGGAGTGTGGGCGTAAACGAAAATATAATTTGCAACTTTCCTGGAAAGAACGGAAAGTCTTTCGGTTACCCACAAACCGATCAGGCAACCTTATATAGGGTTCAATAATGGAGGGAGCGGCTGCGGGTACAGTTTGCAGCTGCTCCTGGTGTTGGATTCTCTCGGCCAGATCCTGGATCATCTGAGCCATGTCACTCATATGATCCGTGAGAATTAGCAACGGCTCCATTTAGTATGGCCTGTGATTCTGTCACGGGGGAGACAAGGGAAGGTGCGCCCTGTACTGAATACCCCCCGTTCTCTCCCTGCCTGCTTGCCTCAGTCGGCCCTAGGCGGCCGCGGACAACCACGGTGACGGTCCCTGCTCTGTATAAGTGCACAGGGAGGAACAGGGAACAATTGGAGAGACAAACACAGACGAAACAAACACAATATCAGAATAGTCAGCAAGCCGGGTCATGCACAGGAGATAACGTCAATACCAGGGGTGAAGCAAAGAGAGGTCGAAGTCCAAGTCCAAGGTCAGGGTCAAACAGCAATCAAACACTAGGTCGCACAAGCACTGATCAAAGTAGTAACGCTAATCACAGGCGATTAGGGAGGACAACTAGTGGCTTTAAATAGCCCTCCACTGGGTCATGTGACGGGGCCAGCGTCACATGACCTCATTTGCATACCGAGCGCTGGCCAAACGTGACCAGCGCTCAAATATGCACCAAATTTGGTCATGTGGCGTGGCCAGTGCCACATGACCCAAAACCAGGTATAAATAAATGTTCTGAGCGCTGGTTGCCCAGACCAGCGCTCAGATGTCCCCGCCTGCTCGTTACTAGGGGGGCGGGGAGGACGCCGGACACGCTGTATCAGTGCGCGAGCCGGACCCTCTCCTGTGAGTGTCGTCATGGAGACGAGGACGCATCCTGCGTCCCCGCTCCGGCGCACTCCTGGGAGACCGGCGGCACGGCAGAAGGGAAGCGCGCCGCCGACTCCCCGTTACAGGTTCTTTAGCACTGCTGCCCTGTACCACCTCCTCCTTTTTTTTTAGAGCTTGAGGTCTGGCTGGAAGTGGAACCCTTTTACTTATCCATTCCAAACATTTTTCACTTGACTGTGGCCCTGCAGCTGGTCTTTGTCTCTCTCCCTGTCTCTCTCCCTGTCTCTCTCCCTATCTCTCTCCCTGCCTGATTAATTACTAGCCCTGCACTGGCCCTGCACTTGCTCTGCAGTATCCCTGATATGTGTAATATGGATTCCCAGAAAAATTACACCCCAATTTTAACAAAACAGGTCTCAGTCTCTCAGAACTACACACACTGTGCTTCTGCTCGTCTCAGCAGTCTTGATGCGTCACTGGATTACCGAGCCTGAGCCAATCAGAGCAAGCCCTGCCCACTAGGTCAGGTGACCACTTTCTTTCCAGGCTTTTGCCGAAAGAATAATGAACAGTAAAAGTTCGCTAATTAATTGAATTCGTACGCAACAACGTATAGAGTAACTTATACGTAGCATTAGCGTACAATTTGTCGGACAAGTACGTAGCAAATGCGTAGAAAGCCTTAAGAACATTTTCGAATCTAACGGAGTGAATCCAAAAATTCGGATTCGCTTCGCAGCTGAAAATTTCCAAGATTCGTATCGAATCTACGAAGCGGCGAATAGATTCGCTCATCTCTAGTGTGGAGCATACTTGCTGCACCAAATACATGAAGTAAGTGTACCACAATTTTCTTTCATTTACGACATACTACACACACGTTTTTCTAAACAACTTTTGCACCAGATTTTTGTCTGTGAAATTTTATGTCTTTTATTGTTGCAGTCTTGGAACGTTTTTGGCACATGTTTTGGACAAACACTATATCAGCTCCAAGATGGTATAGAAAGCGGTGTTCAATTACAATAGCATACAATAGTATAAAGTACATTGTGTTGTATCTTCCCTTCACTACTTTATAAAACAACATCCCAGATTTAGACTCATTAAAAAACTGAAATCCAGGGGCCTAGCTACCATAGAAGCAGGGGAAGTGACTGCCATGGATTTATGGATTGTGACTGAAATGGATTTATTTTGAGGGCCCAGTGAGCGGTGAGTATAGTGCTCCTAGTCTAGAATTGGTATTACTCACTGCTTCCTGTTCTTCTTCTCAATGGGGTTCTATTAAGGCTGAATTATAGTATAAGCAAAATGGGAAATTGCCCTGGGGTGTAGCAATTGCCCAGGGAGTTTAGCCAACAATCAACTTCCACCATATGTTACTTCCTTCCTGACAGCTTCCTGTGTTTGGCAGCATGCCCAGAGCAGTCCTTGCTTGTGCCTACTAGTGGCTGAAAGTTTTTTTTATTTATTTATTTAAGAGACCAAATTTTTTTAAAACTTAAAATGTTTTTACCCTGCTTGAAGGATCTTCAGCAATTTTTACATCTGTACATACCCAGATAGTTTTATTATAATTTCCCTGATATTATTACATGAAATTACTTCTCAGCTTGGCAATAATATCATCAAAATGCAAAGCTTCTTACAATGAATAGTTTTTTTATCTTGAGGCTCGAAAAACGGGTTTTTAAGTTTAGAAAATATCACATTATTTCACATTTTTTTAATCTGTAGGAAGTATTTCATTTTAGATATGTACATTTGGGTCACAGTGTTTCTGCTTATGCAGCTAAAATACGTTATGGTCCACAGCTCAGTTCATTATTTAACAGAATTCTTTATTTCCTTCGCAGCTTAGATACAATACTTGTCTGTTAAACTTAAGGCTGTTTACATCTGCGTAACTGAACATCCGCAGCAGATTCCATCACTGTCGATGGAAAAAATAGCACTTTATTCTGACAGAAGAGCTTAGTGGAACTTGACAAACACCAAGTCAGTAGGGTCCTTTGGGTGCCATTGTTGTCTGTCATGTGACAGATCTGACACTGCGTTGTGGTTCTCATTATAAATGGAAACCAGGACACAAATGTGGACAGAGCCTTATAGACACAAAAATGCACTAATTTTATTAAAGAGAATCTGTCTCAGTTTCATGCTGTCATTGATTGAAATATAGGGTACCTGGTGGGGTGCTAATAGGCATGTGTTTAGATATTTATGAGCTACAGCTGGCCGGAGGCGCACCTCCGGTGAGGCAATGTGAGGCTATTGCTTCAGGTGGCGCCACCTAGAGAAAAGTGTGTGTGTGTGTGTGTGTGGGGGGGGGGGGGGCTTCATCAGGCACTATTAACTAATGAGCGCTTTCATTGTGGAAGCACTCATCTCTCAATATTCAACTGTACCACAGTCCTCAGACACTTATAAGGGGCATTTTTTCTGTACAGGCACACATAAGGGGGGTATTTTTTTTTCTGTACTGGCACACATAAGGGTGCATATTTTTTCTGTACAGGCACACATAAGGGGGCATATATTTTTCTGATAAACTAGATATATAGATATAGTGGTTCACCACTCTGGAGACTATGGATGTGAGGTGCTCTCACCCTCGATTAACCCAAAATCGTTTAAACTTAATATCAACAAGCAAAGACATGACAGGCGAGAGAATTATCAAACACATTAACTAATAATGCAATTATCAATTTAAGTGATGTACATCTAACAGATGTCCAAACTAGCTTAATGCAAAAAGGCTTAAAATTTGCCCTAACCAAAAACATTGACAAGTTCAAAACATTTATTTGAGTAGAGAAGTTTATCTGAAAGTTGTGCCATGAAAAACCCAATCACCAGAGAACTAGAAACCAATACGTCTTATACCCACACAGATCTAAGAGAAAAATCAAAAAAATATTCCAGACAAGAAATCAGTCCTGAAATGGCCACCTTTAGAAAAATCGTTGAAGCCGATATCAGAAAAATCAAACTAGGGAAAACAAGGAATAACTTAAATAAAAAAGAGATACAAGCCATTAGAGAGCTCCAAACAAATGAAAATATCACCATGAGACCAGGTATCGTAATATTGAACACTAGTGATTACGACAAAGAATGTATGAGGCAAATATCGGATGAATCCACATATAAATTTCATCTGATCCAACTGAGAAATTCAAGAAATAACTCACAGATTATTGTAGAATAGGACTAAAAGAAGGCATTCTATTAGATAAAGAATACAAGTATATCACCTCCACACCAGACAGACGTCCCGTATTCTACTGTCTTCCGAAAGTCCATAAATCCTTAGTTAACCCTCCAGGCTGTCCAATCATATCAGGTATAGGATCTATCACTTCAAATCTATCTCAGTATATAGACAGGTTATTACAACCGTTGGTTAAAAATATCCCATCCTACATCAAGGATACGACAGATATTATTCATACTCTAGAAAAATTACACTTTCAACCACACTGGCACATAGGACCCATAGATGTGAACTCATTATATACAACCATAGAACACAACAAAGGGATCAAAGCAGCGAACAACCACTTAATAAACCACAGCACATTTCCAGCCAAACAAAGGGAGTTAATCACAAATGGCATTCAATTCATACTATCCCACAACTATTTCTGTTACAATTCTAAATACTACATCCAACAACAAGGGACCGCCATGGGGACCAGATTCGCCCCCAGTTACGCTAAGATTTTTATGGCGCAGTGGGAACTAGATACCATTGCGCCACTACTGGGGGAGAGTCTGGTCCTCTGCCGTCGATACATAGACGATATAATTTCCATATGGCAAGACACGAAAGAAGAATTGGACAAGTTTTTACACAATATAAATGACTACCATTTAACATTTACATCTACCGTCAACAACACCAGAGCAGAATTCTTAGACTTAAATATATCAGTACAGGAACACTGTATAATCTGTACTACATTTCAGAAGTCTGTCATGAGGAACAGTTTCATCCTATACTCCAGTTGCCACCTAACTAGGTGGCTTCTGAACATACCAACGAGTCAGTTTAGTAGATTGAAGAGAAACTGTTCCATGATGGACAAATTTGAAGAAGAGGCAGTTGTATTAACTAACCAATTCCTTCAAAAGCAATACCCCAAAGAAGTACTCAAAATTTCATTAAACAAAGTCAGAGAAATGAACAGAGATGATTTCTTCAAACACAACCATACACAATCAGGAAAAGAAGAAGCTATTAGATTAATCCTCCCCTTCAATGCACAGTTCAAGACTACTGAACGCATAATTAGAACCCACTGGCATATATTGATAGAAGATAAGATTATAGGTTCCACACTATCCAAATCACCACTGATTACATTCACCAAAGCACCCAATCTCGGTCTTAAAGTTGCACCATCAATTAAGAAAAAAATCAGTACACCAATGTCACATAATTGGCTACAGACAAAAGGTTTTTGCAGATGTAGCAGATGTTCAAATTGCCAGATCATGAAATTTCCCAAAAGAACCACTGAAGTAAAATCGACCACCAATTCACACATTCACAACATAGAAGAATGTATCACTTGCGACTCCACAGATATTATCTATCTCCTGCAGTGTCCATGTGACAAACAATACATTGGAAGGACCAAAAGATCACTCAAGAAACGCATCTAAGAAAATGTGAATAATATCAAGAAGGGTTACAAATTACATTCAGTATCAAAACATTATAAAGAAGCACACAACCAGGACCCCACATGTCTCATATACACTGCATTGGATAAAGTTAAGAAACACTGGAGGGGAGTACACCACATAAAAAACATGTCCCGTCTGGAATCCATAAGAATATTTGAGTTTGATACCTTGATACCCAAAGGACTGAACGCAGAAATGGAGGTGTTCGGTTTCTTATGAATATCAGTACAGTAGAAATGGGACGGGTGCCCTTAGGAGACAGACATCATGGTCAGGCTGTTTTACCAGCACCGTGATCCCGTGATCCCTGAGAGGCCCCCGCCCCATATGACTAGATCATCAGAGGGAAACAGCTGAAGTTTGATGAATCTACAAAAATAAACTAACAAAATTAAATCAATAAAATAGATCAATAAAGTAAACCTACTTACCTTTATCCACTGGTCCTGTCCTGAATATACAGGATAGTGAAATGAGGTTGGCACCTTTAAGCATTTGATGTAGGTATCTATATTGCCTCTGACTTTGATGAAGTCTATTTAGGCCATAACATTTTTTATGTGATCTGGATGGTCCCCTGATGAGCCATAACCAAACGGCGAAACGCGTTGGGACTGTTTTTTTGACCTTTGGGACTGGTTATTGGACCTTTATGACCTTATCGCTGTGAAGCAATTTTGTTGTTTTTATGTGACTTATCTGTTTCACTGGTGGGTGTTTTTCTGACATTGGTGGTGGTGCCTGGAACAGGGCCAGGTGAGGGCTATTAGGAGGTTCCAGGTACGGGATCGCCCCTATCGGGGCGGCTATTCCGTCTGTAGGCAGGGTGACGGATATTAGGGTGAGCATTAGGGAGAAATTTACCTAGGGTATTATACATGAACGTCTGTAAACCCCGCTCTCCCCGCTATCTACCCACACCGCTACTGACGTGATAGGGTATCCCACAGTTGTGTATTTATTTTTAATTCTTTGAGTATATATGTACCAATTTATATATTTATTTATAATTGTCTGACTAATAAAGGTTACGTTTTAGGAAGTACTTTCTGTGATACGCCCTTAGGAGACAGACATCATGGTCAGGCTGTTTTACCAGCACCGTGATCCCGTGATCCCTGAGAGGCCCCCGCCCCATATGACTAGATTATCAGAGGGAAACAGCTGAAGTTTGATGAATCTACAAAAATAAACTAACAAAATTAAATCAATAAAATAGATCAAAGTAAAGCATTCCGTTCCGTCTTCAGACCGGAGAACAAACCGCAGCATGCTGCGGTTTTCTCTCCAGTCCAGGCATCCGCACCAAGACGGATCCGGAATGACCCCCAATGCAAGTCAATGGGGACGGATCCGTTTGGTGTGACACACCAGTAATCCGGATCTGTCCTCCATTGACTTGCAATGGGGGGTCATTCCGGATCCGGCTACACATATACAGAAATACATACAGACATACATACATACTCACACATACACACAAACACATACATACTCACATACTCCAAGCAGGGACGCCGGCAGCATGTCTTCACGCGCCTCCTGCGCCCAGCTATGACATTTCCCCACTGCGCCCAGCAGAGGGCGCTGTGGGGAATCGTCATAACTGCGCGCAGGAGGCGCGTGAATACGTGCTGCCGGCGTCCCTGGCTGGAGTATGTAAGTATGTATGTGTTTGTGTGTATGTGTGTGTATGTATGTTCTCTGTGTCTGTGTCAACATGTGTGGGAGCGGAGCGCTGCTCCGGCTCCACACATGTATCAGCGGCAGTACGGATCCGTCGGCACCCTTTAGGTGTAGCTGTATCAGTGAAAGCAAAAGACTGTATTTGATTACGTACAGTATGACGTACAGTGACATCATAGTATGGGTCACCTGGACAAAAAATACGGATTGTGGTTTGTGGTGAGTGGACAGCTGAACTGTGACACACAGAATGGTTCCACACTGCTGTATGAAATGGATTTGTATCACTGAGATATAACAATAAAAAAAGGGGGTTATACATGGCGATAGCTGCACTACTATTGCCAGCCAGCCAGCCCAGCCAGGAGACAAAAAAAAATGTCTTGTAGCCCTTAGAAGGGCTGTTGCGTTCTTTTAAGATCACTCCTGCCTAACAGAGAACTAAATCCAGGCCCTAACACTCTCCCTGAAACGCAGCAGCTCTGTCCCTAACGACATCCAGACAGCATCTGAGCTGAGCACCACGGGCAGTCACTAGTATATTCCAGGGTCACCTGATCAGGCCAGCCAACCCCTGCTATCGACATGTAGGGGCCCCACGTGATGCTGGGTGTACCGCAGAGTCTCCTGGCTTGTGATTGGCTGAGTTTATAGGCGCCAAAAATGCACAATGCAGAAGATGCCATTTCCTCGAGATACTCTTCCGAGCAGCGAACACTTACGAGTACCGTAATACTCGAACTAGCACCAAGCTCGGACCGCTCATCTCTAGAAATAACCCAAAGATAGATACTGTCTATCCACTGGAAACAATGGTTAGGTGTTATGTCAAATTATAGGATATAGAACAGTCAGAACAGAATAATGGAAAACTAGGAAACTAGGAGAATTATAAAATGGGTGCATATCAATGAATACTCAGCATAACATACTTTATCCTGGATACACTAGGGATAACTAAGGTTAATATATATCCCTATTTCAGACTTACATAGGCAACTACAGAAATATCTATCACTACCTAGGTAAAGGCATTTTATTTTTATTTCTTATCTTTATATCAATACTACCATAATTAATAAAATATATATGTGTACAGCATTTTTTCAGGATACTAGAACCATATGTTCATTTATTGTATTTTTATTGTCTTAACACACTTTTATATGTATCACCTATAATATGTTTGATCAAGCCTTTTGACCATATATTTGAATATCAGTTGTAACATCAAGAAAGGGAAGGGAGGAGAACATTTTCACCTCCATGACAGATTTTACGTACAGCTGGACAATTAAGAAAGCAGGATCCTCCTCCCAATCGACAAACCCTTTAAAAATAGCAAGAAAAGAGCGGGTCTTTTAAAGGGGTTGTCCGAGTTATTTTTTTGTTCTTTATATGTTTCTAACTTGTCAGGTATAACAACTTTCCCATATACTTTGTGTTTCTAAAGCTGCTGGTTTCTCAGAGTTGACTCAGGGTCACATGACCTGTGATGGCACCTTATCTCTCTGCTCTGTGATGTTTCGTTCACAAGCCTCAGAGTTCAGATAACAGTCTGTACACGAGACGTCACTAGCCACGCCCCCTTTCTTTGCTTTGCTCTATCTGCTCTCTCCCTGGATTCCTTCAGATAAAACATTAACCCCTTCAGCCAGAACACACTGAGGGCTCAAGGCTTTACAACAAATAGTAGCTGCAGCAGTGAGAGGAGACAAATGCTGGGCAAGGAGCTATAGAGGAATTGTATTGTACAAGAACAGGTAGGGAGAATTTCCTGTGTGTATCAGCAGTGTCATTGTATAGCTGGGACTTGTAGTCCTACACATACAACATGCTGCTGAGTATTCCAGCAGGCAGACATGTCACTCAGCACTTGTATTCACTGCCTTTGCAGAGAAGGGGGGAGGGGCAGAGATTGTTGTTATTGCATGTAAACAAAGGCCAGAAGAGAACCAGGGAAATGAGGAAATATAGATTTTTTTTTTGCCTAAAACCTGCTGAACTTAGTTATATTGCTGCCCATCAGATTTACAGTGCTATATTTTTTTTTCATAACTTGGACAACCCCTTTAAGCCATTGAAAAAGGGGGAAGCTCTAGAACCCCGAAACGCATCTGGTATATTTAGACCTCGCTACTGGGATTCCTTTTAATAATAGACGTCTATATGAAACTTCCCTAGAAGTGAAATATTACATCTTCCCCTGGAACTTACTATAGATTGAAACACAACTGGAACAGCGCAATATACATAGACTTTATTACTAGAAGGTGAAGAGCTGATCACTATAGACAAGCTTCCATTGAAGAAAGCAGGGACCCACGTGGGACGCTGCTCGCACGCTGAAAAGCGCGCGCATCCAGTATCTTCGTGCTGCCCGGCTGAAGAACGCAGAGGGACAGCTCGTCTCAAGACCAGACCTATCTTTCATAGTTACCGCGTCTAGAGGGGGTAAAGTACTTAAAAAACAGCAGTATCAGTATCTGTATATGTGGAAATATAAGACAAGATACTCCAATTTCTTATAAGACAGCATAAACAATAACTGCTTACTGTTCTACTTGGAGGTAGTGAACATTGACTGTACCTGGAGGCAGCAAATACTAAATACTGACTTTGAAAAGGTGGAATACCACACAAACTAAAGGGTCAAGATCTCCCTAACTAACTTATTTAACCAATGAACTGGATATAATATCAACAGAGATATTGCGTTTGATACTTGCTTACAGTATATATTTCCATTATTACATTGTTTTATGTACTGCATTGAGAGGCTCATTCCTATTGTCTCACCCATTTTTCTACCATAACCTATTTATATGGTAATTTTTATATTTGTATTTTTTTCATCTTTTATGTTTTTATATATTTTTATATCTTTTTATTTCTGGGCCCAGATTTATTGTGATTTCCCAAATATTGTAATTTGAATTCCATTCTTTGTTTTTTAATTCAGCATTTTAGAATAAAGGTACAGAGAGCTATTCAATCATAAGAACCCTTATTTTATTATAATTATCCTTATTATAATTGCCACCATCAATTATATACTCACC
>ONZH01000876.1:0-90149 GCA_900303285.1 Rhinella marina
GTTAAAGCAGTGTTTTATTAATGCTCCGTGTGTTGGTCCAGCCTGATCAAAGTAAGCCTTTTGTAGTTGAGGTGGATGCGTCTGAGGATGGTGTGGGGGCTGTACTGTCCCAGGGGTCTTCCACCTTAACTAATCTTATGCCATGCGCCTTCTTCTCCCGCAAGTTGTCTCCTGCCGAGAGGAATTATGATATTGGGAATAGGGAGTTACTTGCAATCAAGTGGGCATTTGAGGAATGGCGTCATTTTTTAGAAGGGGCATTTCACCGCATTACGGTCCTCACGGATCATAAGAATTTAATGTTTCTTTGTTTTAACTCTGTGCGCTCTTTCTATATAGCTCATTGTCGAGAAATCTCCAAAAATCTCTTTTAGCCATTTTTCCAAGAAGCCAACCATATCTTTTCCTTCCACCCCTTCCGGGAGGCCCACACACCTCAGGTTGGCTCTTCTTGATCTGTTTTCTAGATCTATCAATTTTAGGCCCATTTTATTATTCTCCTTTTTTAAGCTGTTAACTTGTGATTTCAATTTCGTCATTTCATCTTCTATATCTGATATTCTTTTTTCTGCCTCCTCCATCCTCCCTTTAAATACTTGCACATCATTCCGTAGTAAATTAATCTCCTCCCTGGCATCTCCTATCTGTTTGGTTGCTTCCCCTATTGCACGGTTGCATAATTTTATTTCTGCAAAAATATCAGCCAACGTGGGGGATTTTCCCGCCCCCCCACTACCTATGAGATGTTCTTCCGTTTGCAATAGTACAATCGATTCTTCCTGTTCAGTTATCAATGTGGAATCCATATTATCAATTCCATGTAAGCTTTCTTTAAATGCTACTGCAGACTTGGTATGATCTTTATCTTTTTGCATTTTTTTTTGTTGCAGCGCATTTGGGGATGCTACCAATACAAATTTGCTGAGCTTTTCTGCTGTATTTTCTCTTATCTTCTCCATTTTTTTTTCATTAATTGGATTAGATACAGGTGAGGAGTTGGCGCTGTTACTTTTATTTGTTCGCTTATTAGCATTTGATCTAGACATCATTGCAAGCGTAGCTCCAGCGTCTCTACAGGGATTTTTTTTTTTTTTTTTTTTTTTTTGTGGAGGGGGGCAGATATTAAATTATATTGCTTATATCGCCAATTAGAAGGGTGTTATGCCCAATCAAAACCCAGAAAAAAGGGAAAGGAGAAAGGTAAAAACGCAGACTATGTCCACCATCCAGCATGTAAGAAAACATCAAAGATTAAGAATAGTTAGTCCTACCAGTTCATTGCAGGTCAATTCTTCATGTGGGATTGGAGAATTTTTAGCTTTTTTCAGCTACTATCTGAGGGGTGGAAGCTTTTACTCTCCTTCCAGCTGCACGACAAGCAGATATATTCCAGGCCTTGCTCCTCCAACACTCCAAAACGGCGTGTAGCATAGAAGGCATACAGCAGCCTGCACCAACGCCTCTGTGTCAGCTCCGGCATTCACTCCCCCTCACACGCCGAAGTCACATGGTCGGCTTCCAGATCCTCCGCTTCTCAGATCAGCAACCTCCGATACCAGCACTCATCAGTCATCCAACAAGTCAGGCTCTCCCAGCGCTGGTGACCCGCCGCTTCCTCCCTCCTTCTGGCAGTTCAGGCCTCCGGCAGCTCGGGTCTCTCGGCACGTGGGCTGATCTGAGGCTGCCCGGCATCCGCTCCATCCATGAGCAGAGCGGCGGTCGCGAGCACGTGACGTCAGTCCATGCGTCGCGTCACATGCTCCTCCTCCCTTAACAAAAGACATATGTTCCAGGGGGTCGCCCTAGGTCTGTAATAATAAAATTTCTGCTGTCAAAGGATCGGGACTCTGCCCTTCAAAGGGCAAGAAAAATGGAAAAAATAGAGTATAACGGGAATAATATTATGTTCTTTTCGGACTATGCTGCAGACACTCAAAGAGAAAGGATGCGATACTCAGATGTAAAAAAAGTCCTAAGAGAGAATAATGTAGTTTATTCGATGATATACCCGGCCAAACTACGAGTAGTCTGGAATAACGCTGTTCAGTTTTTCCTGAGTCCAGAAGAAACGCAGGAGTGGGTTGAGAGGAATTTGAAAAGGACGAAATGAAAAGATCAGGAGACTCCCTGTATTTTGGAACATTTCAATATTAACGAAGACATGCCGGCAAAAAGCTTAAAATGAAATGTTGTAAATAATTTATGTTTAAGAGTGAGCAGAAGCGGCGGGATGCTTAGATTAGAAGCGCATCTGGAGTGCTTTATTTTTGCATCTGCAGATGGGCTGACAGGAGGGGAAGGGGGTAGGGGATGGGTAGGGAGGGAAATACCTCTGGCACCAGTAAGTGGGAAATGTCTGTTCCATTTTTTCTGTGGATGTGCTGCCCGCTCTCTCTCTCCTGGCCTCTCACCTTATGGTGGTGGTGGGGGGCCGGGGAGAGAGAGCGGGGGGAAATGTTATATGGTAGACGTCGGTAGATATCAGGCAAAAGGTGAATGAAAATTGTATCATGGAATGTTAGGGGTTTGGGCGACAGATTGAAAAAGAAAATGGTGGCGGATTTGTTGGGCAATTTTCTCCCAGCTATTGTTTGCTTACAGGAGACGCACTTCTCGGATGAAAATGCTGGACAAATCAGATGGAAGTGGATAGAGGCTCAATATCACTCGTGTTATTCAACATATGCTAGGGGGGTGTCTATCCTGATCCATAGGGATTTGAAGATAAAGGTGATAGAATCAATTATTGATAGGAAGGGTCGGTATATTTTTTTGAAGTGTATCATAGGGGGGAGGATCTGGTTGATTGCAAATGTGTATATACCACCCCCGCATTCACCGGAGGTGCTGTATACACTAAAACATCTTCTAGATAAGACACAAGATGTTGCACTTTTATTAGTTGGGGATTTGAATGCTGTAGTTGATTATAGTTTAGATGTGAAAGGAAAGGGGGAAAATGCACTTAGGTTACACAAAAAGAATAACTTGCGTCCACTATTGGCAGAATTTGGTTGGGTGGATATATGGAGAGTAAACAATAAGGGGAAGTCGGTCTTTTCTTGTTATTCTAAAACACATGATACTTTTTCTAGAATTGATATAGTGATTGCAAGTAAAGAGGTACAACACCTTATTACAAAGATAAAATATGAGGTGAGAGGGGTATCGGATCATACACCTATCACAGCAATAATTAAAGGAGAGGAAAAAATATTTAGGTTTAATATAAATAATTATTGGTTAGAGACGGTGGGGAAAACACAAAAAATAAAACGGGAGATTAGAGATTTTTTTGAGGTTAACAGGGGTACAGTAGATACTGGTGGGGTATGGGAAACATTTAAAGCCTATTTTAGGGGTGTTTATATAAGGGAAATATCACGGGTTAAAAAGCAAGACAGGAATAAAATGGCAAAAATGATGGAGGAGGTCCAAGAAGCAGAAAATAATTACTTAATAGACCCGAATGATATAAATAAAAAGGAATGGGAAAGCATAATAGATACCTATAGAAATATGCTTAAGGTAGAGGCAAAGAAAAAGGTGGATTCTCAGAATAGAAAATATTTCCTGGAAGCGGGTGCTACAGGAAAAGCGTTGGCATCCCTGATAGCAAATCAACAAAACAAACCTCTAATATGTGAAATAATAGGCACAAGGGGGCATATATGTAGATCCCAGGAAGAGATACTAGAGGAGTTCGCATCATATTATGAAAAACTATATGAGAGTAAGCAAGGGAAGGATGAAAGGGAGATAGAAAACTATATAAATGCCTTACCGTTACCAAGATTATCTGATCTGGACAGGAAAATGTTAGATGGTCCTATTACTTTACAAGAATTGGAGAGAGTACTGGATGATATCAAGAAGTGCAAAGCCCCGGGCACAGACAGTTTGCCATATGAAGTATATGCAAAATATAAAGAGGTCCTGGGAGAGGAATTATTAAATGTTTGGAACTTCTCTAAAAACCATGGTAAATTAACATCTTCCATGAGAGAGGTACTCATTTTATTAATCCTTAAACCGGACAAAGATGAAATGAATATGGACTCATATCGTCCAATCGCCTTGATTAACACCGATGCGAAACTGCTGGCAGGGGTCCTGTCTACCCGGTTAAGGAAGGTAATACGATCAATTGTGCACAAGGATCAGACGGGATTCATGCCAGACTGTGGCACTTCGGATAACATCAGGCGTCTCTTTATAAATATGCAAGCGACACCCTCTAACTCAGGGAAAAGAGCGATAGTATCGCTTGACGCAACAAAAGCAATTGATTCAATAGAATGGAGTTACATCTGGAAAGTGCTGAAACGATTTGGTTTTGGGGATACTTTCATTGATTGGATCAAATTATTATATAAGGACCCGATAGCAAGAGTGATAGTTAATGGAGAGATTTCAAGGCCTTTTAAGATGGGGAGAGGGTCAAAACAGGGATGTCCTCTGTCCCCATTAATCTTTGCAATGGCGCTAGAACCCCTAGCATGTGAGATTAGATATACCAAAAGCATAGAGGGATTCTGTTATGGTCAAGCAGAAGAAAAAATAGCCTTATATGCTGACGACATATTATTGTTTGTCCCTGATCAGACATCGTTCGATAACATTTTAAAAATTTTTAAGGGATTCGAAAAGCAAGCAGGACTTGTAATAAATTGGACCAAATCAGCCATGTTACCAATAGATGAAGAAAGGATAGAAGGCAACGTAGAATTAAAAATCATAAATCCAGGCCAAACATTTAAATATTTAGGGATCAATATATCAAATAATTTGAAAGACTATGTAGAACTAAATGTGATCCCTATGCTGACAAAAGCTAGGAAAAAGGTGCAAATATGGAAGAAAATGCCGTTATCTATGGCAGGGAGGCTAGCTTTAATCAAGATGTGCCTGCTACCTATGATAAATTATGTTTTGTGTAATTCCCCGATAATGATAAAGGAAAAAATTTTCAAACTGATTGATAGTTTATTTAGGGATTTGGTGTGGAGAGGTCGTCAACCCAGAATGAAATTGGAATATCTAAAGTACCCCGAAGGAGAAGGAGGATGGGGTATACCGGATATGTATAGCTATTTTTTAGCCACTCAGTTAAAATATATAATGAATTGGGAAAAGAGTAAAACAAATAAAGAAATCATGAGTAGTATAGAAAAAAAAATAGAGAATAATGATATAATTGAAATCATGGAGATGGGTAAAATAATAGGGAAAAGTTATAAAAAACTGGTGACTTGGAAATTAATGGACACAGTATGGCAAAAAACCAAATTGATATTTGGAATAAAAAGTGGGATGGACTTCACTCCTATATGGGGAAACCGAAATCTTCCAGAAATAAATAGTATTGATATAACCTGTTGGCAACAACTGGGAATACATCGATGGGGACAGTTATTTTTAGACCAGAAAATAAAGAAGGAATCTGAATTGGGAATAACGGATACACAAAGGAATAAATATAATCTGTATTATTTACAACTGTTGCATGCCTTGAAGAGGGAAAAGAAGTATACGGGAGTGGACTCCACCCCACGGGCTATAGAGATTGTAAGGAAAGGGAATAACACCAAAAGAGTGGTGGCCCAGCTTTATAAGTTACTAATAAGACAAAAATTAACTAAATCACCTTTGTTGACACCAAAGAAATGGGAAGAAGTTTTGACCATAAGTAGCCCCAACCAATGGCCAACTGTATACAGAGAAATCAAAACTGTATCAAAAAGTGCAATACAGAGAATATCACAGTTCTTTATTGTTCACCGTTTATATATAACCCCCAAGAAAATGGCTAAATTCTATCCCGAACAATCTAGTAAATGTAAAAGATGTGAAATGGATGAGGCAGACGATGTACATTTGTTATGGTCATGCCGAAAGATCTCAGTATTTTGGAGAAGTGTATGTGAGACGATAAACGAATGTCTGTCAATCAAAATAGTACCGGAAATAAGTCTATGCATACTAGGATTGTGTGAGTTAAAGAAAGAAAGGAGTAAGGAAAGAGTGGTGAAAAAACTGTTATTCTATGCTAGAAAATGTATTACAAGGGAGTGGATAGTAAAAACGGCTCCATCCGTGAAGAAATGGATTAGATATTCAAATTTCTCAATCATGTGTGAAAAGTTAATATATATACAACAGGGGAAGTTAAAAGAGTTTGAGGAGATGTGGGACGGATGGACTCAAAAATATATGGGGTAGGGTGCCAGAGGAGGGGGGGGATTGGGAGGGAAGGGAGAAAAATTCGGAAGATATATGATGTATATTTTGTTATGGATGTATAATTTTTAAAATAAATAAATAATTATATAAAAAAAAAAAAAAAAAG
Organism: Rhinella marina; assembly: GCA_900303285.1. Classification (NCBI taxonomy): domain Eukaryota; kingdom Metazoa; phylum Chordata; class Amphibia; order Anura; family Bufonidae; genus Rhinella; species Rhinella marina. The sequence goes on from ONZH01000876.1 coordinate 6,350, forward strand.
AATTTAATGTTTCTAGAATCGGCTAAGCGATTGAATCCTAGACAGGCGAGGTGGGCTTTGTTCTTTACTCGTTTTGATTTTTGTGTTACCTTCAGGCCCGGGAGCAAGAACGTTAAGGCTGATGCCTTATCCCGAAGTTTCCAGGCGTATCAGCCTCCTGACGTCCCTCCTGAGCCCATCCTGCCAGCTGATATCATCGTGGCCGCTACCTCATCTGACCTCGCTTCCTCCTCCGGTTGAGGTAGCAGGACAAATGGAGCATGAGATTGCCAGAATTGTGGATGTGAGAAGGGTCCGGAATTCCTTCCAGTACCTCGTACATTGGAAGGGGTTCGGTCCTGAGGACAGGTCTTGGGTACCGTTGACCAGGATGCATGCAGACTCGCTCATCTGAAAGTTCCATCTGCAGCATCCCGATAAGCCTGCTCCCGCTGGTAAGGGTCCGGTGGCCCCTCGTGAAGGGGGGGTACTGTCACGCGAGGTCAGCGTCGCGCTCCCTCTGCACGACATCGCCGGACCTCTCCGCCCCCCTAGAGACGAGCAATAGGGAATTGAAGTGCTGGTCTTGTCAGCCAGCACTTCATGAGTTAATTCTCTGTTTGGGTTTAGCCATGTGGTGCTGATCACACCACATGGCTACTTTACATATTGTTTGGACAGCTTGCTCCGCCTCAGGTCAGGTGATGCTGGCCACATCACATGATCCTGGGCGGGCTATTTAAAGATGGCAACTGCCTCACTCAGATGCCTGTGATTAGTCTTCTGAGATCAGTGCTGTGTGTTGGACCTTGCTGTTGATTATTGGTATATTGGATTTTGGCTTCGGACTTAGACTACGCTTTTGTGATTCCCCTCGGTATTTGACCTGACCTCCTGTTCTTGACTTGGCTTGCTGACTATTCTGCTATTGTGTTTGTTCTGTCTGTGTTCGTCTTTCCCTGTGTTCCCTTCCCTTCCCTGTGCACGTACTCAGCATAGGGACTGTCTCCAAGTTACGGTTTTGCCGCCTAGGGCATCTACTGTAAGTAGGCAGGGAAAGAGGTGGGGTTCAGACAGGGCACACTATCCCTTGTTTCCCTGTCGTGACACCTCAGCTGTAGATCTCTGCAGTTCATCCACAGTGATCATGGGCCTCTTGGCTACATCTCTGATCAGTCTTCTCCTTGTTTGAGATGAAAGTTTAGAGGGACGGCCGGGTCTTGGTAGATTTGCAGTGGTCTGAAACTCCTTTCACTTCAATATGATCGCTTGCACAGTGCTCCTTGGAATGTTTAAAGCTTGGGAAATCTTTTGGTATCCAAATCCAGCTTTAAACTTCTCCACAACAGTATCACGGACCTGCCTGGTGTGTTCCTTGGTCTTCATGATGCTCTCTGTGCTTTAAACAGAACCCTGAGACTATCACAGAGCAGGTACATTTATAAGGAGACTTGATTACACACAGGTGGATTCTATTTATCTTCATCAGTCATTTAGGACAACATTGGATCATTCAGAGATCCTCAATGAACTTCTGGAGTGAGTTTTCTGAACTGAAAATAAATGGGCCGAATAATTTTGCACGCCCAACTTTTCAGTTTTAGTATTACAAAAAAGTTTAAATGATCCAATAAATTTTGTTCCACTTCACAATTGTGACCCACTTGTTGTTGATTCTTCACCAAAAATTTAAAATGTTATATCTTTTTGTTTGAAGCCTGAAATGTGGCAAAAGGATGAAAAGTTCCAGGGGGTTGAATACTTTCGCAGGGCACTGTATAGCTCAGCATTGAGACCACCATCGGCTATGAAACAACCCCATGTTATCAGGCTTCCTCCACAGTTCCTTCAATTTTTTTCATACGTTAGCCCCTTTTCCCTTGTTTCTTCCAGACCATGGCCATTAGCACCCATCAGAGCCCAGTCTGATTGACTTTTGTCTCATCACTCCAAATCACCTGTTTCCAATCTTCTACTGTCCAATGTTCATACTTTTTTGCAAACTTGAGCCGATACTTCTCATAGTGATATTTAAGTCGAGGATTCTTCACCTTTTTTCGGGCCAGCTTTCCAGAGTTGTGTAATGTGTCAAAGCCAAGAAGTGGAAAATATCGTAGCCAACAAGTCAGCTCATCACAAGGTCTATCAGTTCTGGCGCAGTAAACACGGCAGCGGAGGTGGCTCATATGCTTTGTAATAGTGAGATCACAAATGTCCATTCCAGCACCCTTTTGCTTGTCAGTGTAGCATGCCAAGACGTGTAAGTGCATGTATTTCTGTGTGTGGCACTCATACTTGATAAACTGAGATGTTTGGAATATTTTATTTCCATTTTGTTTTTGTATGTCATTAACATTTCTATTGATCCTGTGATTTCCATAATTCTATGACTTCTCCTTCTTGGTGTTGCAATTTCAATGTTGAGGAGTATAGTTGTATTTAGCCCCTGAACTAAAGCATATTTCAAGTCAGTGTTTTGGTCAGTGGTTTCCATCAGAGATTGTGAGCCAAAATCAGATGTGGGCCCAAAATACAGAACAGGAGCAAATCTTTCCAATATACCTTATCTCTCTTATCTCTCCGTTCCTGGTTTTGACCCACAATTTCTAATGAAAATCAGTGACCAAATAGTGTGTGAAAGCGTCCTTATCTATCTTGGATTTCCTCTTTCAGGAGATCTGAATTCATGCCTTTTCTCCATGCCTCTACAGCATATATACATGCAATAATAGATCCCTTGTGTCTTAGATTATTAGATTGTTTTAGATGATCATATTTTACTGAAGTTGCATGTAATTTAAAAAATACAAATCTGATGGGTCAGCTGTAGTCTTTGAAGTTTACAAAGGGCTTAATAAAATAAGTTAAAAACGAGATAAAATCTGCAACAATATAAAATTAGCAGCAGGTGGCAAAAGGGAGCAAAACATATCACTAAAAAACCAAGGTGTGAGCAGGTAGGTCACCTTAATAAAGGGGGGTTAGTCACTGACGATAAGGAAAAGGCAGAGTTACTAAATAGATTTTATAGCTCTGTATATACAAAAGAAGAGAAAGGAGCTGATATTTGTGGTACCAGGGCTGTTAGTACATCCAGTAATATATTCAATTGGCTAATTGTAGATATGGTCCAAGCTAAGTTAAATAAGGTAAATGTGAACAAGGCTCCAGGTCCGGATGGATTACACCCAAGAGTTCTTAAAGAGCTCAGTTCAGTCATTGCTGTACCCTTGTTTATAATTTTTAAAGATTCTCTAGGTACTGGTACAGTGCCAAGTGACTGGCACAAGACAAATGTGGTGCCCATATTCAAAAAAAGGATCTAAGTACTCTACAGGTAATTATAGACCAGTTAGTGTAACTTCTGTTATGGGAAAATGTTCGAAGGACTCTTAAAGAGGACCTTTCACCACTCCTGACATGCCTGTTTTAATAGCTACATGCATTTCCCATGTAATAACAATTCTTGAACATCTATTCTTATGGCTCTATGTTGTGCCATTCCTTTATTATTCCAACTAGAAGTTATGGATGGTTTGCTATTAGCTTTCAGCAAGGGTACAGAGGGGAGGTAACCAGTTGGGGGTGTGTCCCTGCACAGTCTCCCTCTATCCAATCAGTGCTGCCATTTTCAGACTGTGCAGGTACACACCCTCAACTGGTTACCTCCCCTCTGTACCCTTACTCCAGACTGCTAGCAATTCATTCTTAACTTCTAGCTAATAGCAAACCATCCATAACTTCTAGTACAAATAATAAAAGAATGGTACAACATACAGACATAAGAATAGATGCTCCAGAATTGTTATTACATGGGGAATGCATGAAGCTATTAAAATAGGCATGTCAGGAGTGGTGAAAGGTCCTCTTTAAGGGACTATATGCAGGAGTATGCGACTGTAAATAACATCATAAGTGATAACCAACATGGGTTTACCAAGGACAGAAGTTGTCAGACTAACCTGATTTGTTTTTATGACGTGGTGAGTAGAAGCCTGGACAGAGGAGCAGCTGTGGATGTAGTCTGGATTTTTCAAAGGCTTTTGATACTCTGCCTCATAGATGGTTAATAGGTAAAATAAGGTCTATAGGCTTGGAAAGTATAGTCTGTAATTGGATTGAAAACGGGCTGAAGGACCGTGTCCAGAGAGTTGTGGTCAATGATTCCTATTCAGAATAGTCCCGGGTTATAAGAGGTGTACCCCAAGGTTCAGTGCTGGGTCCTCTATTATTTAATGTATTTATTAATGATAATGAGGACGGGATTAAAAGCACCATTACTATTTTTGCAGATGACACTAAGCTATGTAGTACTGTACAGTCTATGGAAGATGTCCATAAACTACAAGCTGACTTGGATACTCTGAGTGATTGGGCATCAACTTGCCAAATGAAGTTCAATGTGGATAATTGTAAAGTTATGCATCTTGGTAGTAATAATCTCTGTGCATCATATGTCCCAGGGGATATAACACTGGGGGAGTCACTTATAGAGAAGGATTTGGGTGTCCTTGTAGATCGTAGATTAAATAATAGCATACAATGTCAATCAGCTGCTTCTCAGGCTACCAGGATATTGTCATGTATTAAACGAGGCATGGACTCACGGGGCAAGGATGTAATATTACGACTTTACAAAGCGTTGGTGTGACTTCATCTGGAATATGCAGTTCAGTTCTGGGCACCAGTCCGTAGAAAGGATGCTTTGGAACTGGAAAAAGTAAAGAGGAGAGCAACTAAACTGGTAAGGAGCATGGAGGGTCTTAATTATGAAGAAAGATTTAAAGAATTACATTTATTTAGTCTAGAAAAGATACGTCTAAGGGGGGAAATGATTAACCTATACAAATATATAAATGGGCCATACAAAAAATACAGTGAAAAAATGTTCCATGTACAGTATTTTGCCCTCAAAGGACAAGGGGGCACTGCCTCCGACTGGAGAAGAAACAGTTCAGTCTCCAGAAGCGTCAAAGCTTCTTTACTGTAAGAACTGTGAATCTGTTGAATAGACATCCTTGGGACATGGTCATAGCAGGAACAGTGGACAGTAGTGTTGAGCGAGCATGCTCGGCCGAACTTGCTGTTCGGCCGAGCATGCCAGTGCTCAGGTACACTCGGCGTTTGGCCGAACACCGGGTGTACTCGAGCGCCATGCTCGAGTCCCCTCCCCGCACGCTAATTAATTAGCGTGCGGGGAGGGATGGCATTCAGTGTAATGCCAGTAGCCATCTTAGCTACTGGCATTACACTGATTGGCTGGCCGGGAACGCGTCACCGGGTGCTATACAGCATCCGGTGACGCCTTTCCGGCCAGTGTTAGTCAGGGAGAGCTGCCGCAAGGAGGGACAGATAGTGTAGGGATAGAGGCACGCTAGGCAGGGAAAGAATTTATTTAAAAAAAACAAATAAAAGCCCTTTTAAGGGCTAAGGGGGACATTTAGGGACCTTTTTTAATTTTATTTTGGGCACTTTTGTAAACCAGGCACGGGGGTCTTCCGAGCGGGGGGTGCATGGTTTACTCCCATTGACTTTAATTATGCTCGGGTGAGCACTCGAGCACCCCCTAGTGCTCGGCCAGAGCACCCGAGCATACGAGCACTTTAGTGCTCGATCATCACTAGTAGACAGTTTAAAAAGGGTTTAGATGAATTCTTAAAACTAGATGACATTAATGCTTATGAAAACGTGTAGAAAGAGTCTCACTTCCTTCTGGGATTCGCGTCCCCACCCATCCCTTGGTTGAACTTGATGGACTTATGTCTTTTTTCAACCGTATTATGTAACTATGTAAATTTAAACCCATTAAATATTGCGCCCATTATCTATTTCCTTTTCTGACCTTGTATGGATGTCAGTGGTTAAATATCACGCATGATATCCTGGGTGTGGCAATTTTATAATAAAAAAAGACATCATAACAGAAATCTAGTAAAATTCAGTAGTTGCTCAAATGTCATAAAACTTTAACCTGGCATATGTTTGCAATAAATATAATCCAGTTTAGACTGGTCTCAGTGGACATGGTGAGATCATTTATTTTGCATTGACATAACTAGCCTATCTTCTACATGGAATCAAGTAAGACAAGTAACAATAAGTCACGCTTTGTAGTAGAGATGAGCAATTTTTAAAACAGTTCTTAATTTACCCAAAATGATTTCATACCTCCCAACTTTTGAAAATTGCAAAGAGGGACAATATTTGCGGCACACATAACGCATACTAGGCCACACCTCTAACCCCGCCCAAAGCATAATTGCTGACTCCATCAGAACTACAGCGGCTGGGGATCGGTGTAAGTTCCTTTATTTTTTACAGCATGTGGAGCCCCTGGGACAATTTTTTTCTTGCGCTTCAATATCCATTTAAATATTAGCACATAAATCAGATTATAGATATTTTAAGGTCCAAATTGCACCAAATAATGAAGTTCTGGTCTAATATACAGGTAGAAACCATACAGATGGTTTATAGAGATGAGCGAACGTGCTCGTAACGAGCACTGTACCGCTCGGCTCCCCTGCGCTCGCATGGGCGCAGGCAGCCGCTTCCGTCCTCCTGAGGAGGACGGAAGCGGCTGCCTGCGCCCATGCGAATGCAGGGGAGCCGAGCGGTACAGTGATCGTTACAAGCACGTTCGCTCATCTCTAATGGTTTAGTAAGGAGCAATTTAGTACATTTATTAATGCACATTTCTGCATTAATTCCCCAAGTCAAAAAGAGGGACATTTAAGGATCAAAGAGGGACAGAGGGACATGGGTCGAAAAGAGGGACTGTCCCTCCAAAAGAGGGACACTTGGGAGGCATGTGATTTTACCTTTATTCTATACCCAGCACTCACTGGTGAAAACGGCTTATGGCTGCTCATTAATTGGGAAGCCAGGTTCTATGAGACTTTTATACTGATGACATAGCCTAGGTTATCAGTATCTGATTAGTGGGACCCCCGCCGATCAGCTGTTTGAGAAGATATCTGTGTTCTTGTGAGTGCTGCAGCCTTCTCCGTGCTTATCAAGCACAGCACTGGACACTGTACAGCGACTGTGCTTGGGATCCCAGCTCATCCGCATTCACTTCTATGGGGATGAGCTGCTCCTAGGTCACATGACATACATGTACAATAACGGGATTTATGGCAGCCAGCTTGAAGGGCTATGATCATCAATATCAGATTGGTGGTAATCTGAACCCAGTCATCCGTGACAATCAGCAATTTTTTTTAGAGCTGCAGTGCCAGAACCAGAAGTATACAGATTTGTATTGTTTTGCAGCAATGACCACTTACAGCAGTGCTGCTCACATTCGAGTTCCAGAAACCCCCTTTAATGTACAATAAAAAGACTTCTGGCAAGTCCCGATCATGAAACTTCCAGTACTGCAGAATTTCTAGAAATTCAAAATGTTTAGCTATTTCACCATAGGCTTCTAGGGTGCTCCTACCCCCATTCTGATGAACCATAAAATGTCCGTAATAGGAGTGCAAAAATGAAAATTTATTACAGTTGTCTGAAAGTGGCCAAGGAACTACAGTAATTACTAGAAATTCTGAAAGTGTCTTAGTGTTGTTTTGGAATCATTAAAGTTTAGCATATTTGGAAGAAAATATACACTAAACTAGCACATGCTGCACATTTCAAATAATGACAGAAAATATAAGTCCCTATTCATTAACATTAGAAGCGCATTCCAAAACCCAAAATACACGCCATAATTGCAAATACACTTGTGTGAAAGAAGCTTAAGGCCCCTTTCATCAGTGGCAATAATTTGCCCTACAATGCTCCCCAAGGGAGCCGGTCCCTAACCGCGATCCACCACCAACATTTGCATAAGATCATGGCAAAAGGCTGTAAGTTAGTGTAGACATGAATTCCCTCCAGGCATTCCAGAGTGTGGAACTTAGGGAGATTGCGTAGTGTGGATTCATTGGGAAAACGAGGGGGTAGCAGTGTCCCTCCAGTGGAGGGGTATCAGCACTTTCGCGGATACTACCAGTGTAGCCCAGAGCTGTCTATTGAAGCGTGGCGGGAACACCAGGGGAAGGCCGAGAAAGAGGATTCTTGGGGTCCGGGATGGAGCCCCTGGGCAGACTTTAGCTATGAGCTCTCCAATTCTTCGCCAACATGGTTTTATGAGGGCAGAATCCTACCAGATGTAGACATAAGTGCCCATGTGGGAAAGACAGGCATGGAGGCCTATCATTAATCCTATGCAGGACGACAGGAGTTTTATGCCAGCGGCACGTCTATTTCTAGTTAGTCTCCTGCAATGTAATGCATCTGGAGGGGCCACAGCTATGTTTGTAGACTTGTGAGATTTCCTGGGGAGTGTGAGTCTGGTCTAGTTCTTGTTCCCTGGCCCTAATGTTGGTGCAAGAGGAAGTCCAGGGGAAGGCATAATCAGTTCCCTGTTGTATCCTAGAGATCAGTTTAGGGACAGGGGAGCATAGTGCAGATAATCGCTCCAGCCAAGTGGTTTCTCGTGGCAGTGGGCCTAGTTTCAGGAATATCCTGAAGCCTAGGGCTATCTGATTAAAGTTTAACTGTGTCATAGAGATAGAAGGAAACTGACTATGCAGCGCCTGGGTAGTGTGCCATCAACCAGGATACAAAAGAGTGTTTAAGCTCTTTTGTAAGGGCAGGTAGATAGAGATATATGGAGTGTTAAGACCAAGAAGGTCTCCCAGTCCACTGATAGGGGATGGAGATGACCATATAGGTGTCACCTTACGTAGAGAGTCCCATACCTGAAGGGTCGCCTTGATGATATCATTTAGTGAGGAGGGCAGCCGTTTACCGATTTGGAGAAGCAAAAGGCCTTGAATGAGTGAAAAATCCCAAAACTGCTTCCTCTATGGCAACATACAGTTTAGGCGAGTTCCCCCAGTGCCAGATGGACTGTCTGATAGAGCACTTCTATGTCAGCGAGCCCTATTCCCCCAGCCCCTTTAGGTTTCGTCAGAGTCTTATAGGATATTCTATGACTAGTTTTCCACCAAAGAAACTGCAAAAACCGCCTAGGGGCATTCGCGAAAAAGGTTCAGGGAAGATAGACAGGCAGCGTTTGGAATAGGTAGAGAAATTTTGGGATAACCATCATTTTAAGGAGGTTAGTTCGTAACAACCTTGAAATATATGGGGTTTTCCAGCTATCTACAATCTTTGAGACTTGTGACAGTAGGGGGACATAGTTGAGTGAGTACCAGTTCCCAGGGTTAGCGCAGATGGAGAGGCCCAGATATTTGATATAGGTGTGGGACCATAAAAAAAAAAAGTCTTCTGTTTGACGACCATTTTTATTCTGGTTTTTGTTGGTTGAATTTCCTCCTCAGGACCTGCCCTTGTTTATAGTAGATGAATCACCACAATCCAATCCCGTGATTATCATGAAAATAGAGGAAAGGGCCGTTCAAACCAATGAAATATAAAAAGGAGAGTTTAAAATATCCGCTTGATAAGGATATACGCAAGATTCAAATTCACCAATGCAGTGTTATATTAACAAAGTTAAGGAATGATGGAATCATCTGAAGACACGTTTTACTTGTAGTTTAAAAAATCTTTGTTTATGAGGCCATTGTTAATATCACAAAAGTAACGAAGGGTCCCTTTACATGCGCAGATTCTCCGCCCATAACAAGTGTCGATCCATGATATGTAATTTGATTGGCACTTGTTATTACTTTCATTTTATCTGTGCAATAATTGTGGGAGGGAGGGGAGTAATGGGCTCTTATTAATGCAATTGCTTACACCCTTCTCCTCCACCCTCCTTCACTTTACATTGTCAGCAGTACATCCCCTGCTGCAAATCTTTGTGAGCCTCTTTATGCCTGCTTAAAACATTCAACCCGCAAAGCAACAGGCATTTGCTCATTTGTTTGCTGATGGCTAGCTTGTTTACATGGAGCAATGACTGGCATCAGTGATCAAATGTGCGCTCAGTACTATAATCATCAGCCTTTGTAATGGACTTTAAAGAGGTTGTTCAGGGTTTTACTATTGATGGCCTATAGGGATGAGCGAACTTTATAGGGTTGTGCAGGATGGAAAACAAAGTCCTGCATAACGGAAACCAGACGGATCGATTATGCATGGCCATAGACGGAATGGAACGGAATTCCTAAACCAAACCCGAACACCAAACCCGAACCTGTAAAGTATGGGTTCGCTCATCCCTAATGGCCTATTCTCAGTACAGGCCATCAATAGCTGATCTGGATAAGTCCAACACACCGCAACCCTGCAGGAGCCCCGGCACTGGAACTACACAGCTATATTCATTGTGTAGTGGACAGAGCTGTTAACTGCAGCATTGCCCCCCCATGAAGTGAATGAGAAGGGCTGAAGTGTAGTTGTCAGTGATACTTTGGAGGAGTTATGGCCTGTAAATAGTGTTGAGCAAATTTGGTTCGGATTGCTGTATCTTTGAAAATATTGCCTCCATCCTACCTTAAAATTTATGGGCTTCGTAGAGGTCTTTGCGGACTTGTGGCAAATATTGCAAGACTTGCTTCGTCTCTTGTATTATGACGTGACATTTTGTTTATTCGCATAAATTACAGTGTTAAAATCCGAAGGCCATTTTGTTAATGAAGTTTACAAACGAATGGGGTTTGGATACAGCAATACAAACCCAATTTGTTCAACACTACTTGTAAACATCAACCTGACTATCTAGATATCTAATCTACAATATCTAGCAGCAATAACCAGTATTGATATTTGTCATTTTTTGTGTTCTAATCGGACGTCAGTCGAAATTTTGGTTTTATCTATACTTTCCTCTGTATCTTAGCATGCAAAATCTAGCAACTGTGTCTTAAGGACCTTTTACACCTGCAGATAATAGTGAAGATCATCGCTTAAGAAGCATTCGTATGGATGCTCATTAGCGATGATCTGGCAGTGTAATACTGCCGCCAATTACCCGATGAACGAGCAAACACTCGTTCATCAGGTAATTGAAATCCTTGTTCGTTGGCGGCAGATCGTGCTGTATAATCATGGTCTGCTGCCGGCAAACAGTGATTCAGTATGGGGACGAGTGATGGCATAATGATCACACCTTCCCATACTGAGGATATCACTGCATGTAATAGCAGCTCTCTCTTCCGCTAGCGAGCAGGCGATTGCCAGGAAGGAATGATTCCCTCCCGACAATCCCCTGCTTCACGTGCAGATGTAATAGGGCCCTTACCCTTCTCTTTGTCAGTAGGGTATGCCTCTACACAGTGTGACACTATCATCCCTGATTGTATTTGACAGTGATAGAGCATATACGGATACAAACCATTAACAAAGGTAGTGCTAACATCCAGTTCTCAATTTATTTATACATTTCGTGGCACAATACTGAGGTCTAAGAAAACTGCTCCAGAATTCTATTTCAAATGCCAGTATTTACTAAAACAGACATATCTCGACAGCAGAGGGCAGCTGTAGAATCTGAAATGGTGTAGACATTAACCAGGTAAACTTTCAGGATACATGCATTCCATTTAAAACTGTATCAGAGTGTTTAGTCAATTTCTAAATTTTGGAAAGCTTTTGCAACGAGCTTAGGATAATAAATGAACCAATACGTTTGCTTTAAATCTCCAGTGTATCCTCCCAATTATCATTTTTAGGTTGGAATATATTTTCCTTACTTTAAAAAGCATTTACCTGCTTTAAATCAAACAATAAATGTGGATTACCATTGCATTAAATTTGCCCACTGGGTTTTCAAGGCTGGCCATATACAGTGCAGTCAATAACTGCCAGCTATTTCACCTGACTCAACCAGTGGACAGAGGGTAATATGCCATCTGGCAGCATAAAGGGTCGTCAGGGGCAACGTTTGTCAAATTGGTAGTAGTAAACTGCTGTATCCATGTCCAGGAGGGCTTTATGGCTGGGCATGACTTTAGGCAATGAAATAGATCCGCATCGTGGACATTTAAAACACTCTGATCAGAAGTCCCATTCTATGGCCATTCAGTGAGGTAAGATAAGCTTGATGGCAAATCTTCAGTCTTATTTTGAGAAAACAAGCTGAGGGCAGTAGTTTGTGAGCCACATCCAGGGCTGTCAAAATGGTGTTATAAGAGAAGGAGGAATCATCGCGCTGCCACCCTGTCAATGGCAACCGGGAGTGTGCATAATCTAAAGAGATGTGAATGAACTTATAGTTATTAGCAATTTGACTAGAAGAGGAGTTAGCTTTAGAGAACTTTTGGGACAACCGACATTTTCAGTGAGATTGAGAGTGTATGAAAGAGTCCATGAGGTGCATAGCCATCGAGTAAGCTTGCTGTGTTTCAGGAGAGGGGATTGAGGCCTACTGTAAGTCATTTCGGTTTGAAGAAGGCTGGAGTGTAAAATATCAAATTTTACTTTGTACTTTTTTTCCTACATGACAAATAACTGACAATGTGGCCTCTCATTACAGCTTTGGATGTAGCCCAGAGTAAAGGGACGTAATAAATATGGACAACATTGTCATCTAGAAAGATGTTCCAATGTACTTTAATAAAGGTTATAAAATAGTTAGAATCTGCCAGGTACGAAGGGGACCTCCACTGTTGGGTACAGTAAGGAATAGAGAGAGGGCAGCATGGTCAGAAATCATTATCAGGTGGATATGGGAGTTATGATGGTGGGCAAACAACTGAGAGGAGATAAAGTAGTCTATATGAGAGAAGGATTCATGGGTGAGGAGGTGGCAGGTATATTCTCTAGCCATGGCGCCTACCACCCTCCGAGGATCACATAGAGAAAGCTCCTCCTTGGAAGGAAAGTGGTATCTGCAGAGGATTGTGGGAATGGCGAGGAGCGGTCTAGGGTCGGGCACTTTACTAAGTTAAAGCCTCCCCCTATTATCAGATTTGTTGGGCCAATTTCTAACAGAGTCTGTTGGAGCTGTGTGTAGAAGACATGTTGTACATGGTTAGGAGCATAAAGATTAACCAGGAAAAATAACTTGTTGGCTATCTCAACTTTCAGAACGAGGTATCTACCCTGTGTGTCCTTAATGATATCCAGGATGGAGCAAGGCAGGCCCTTTTTAATCAGAATAGCTACTGCCAGATGAAGTATGTGATGCAGTGTAACATGAGCCAGTCCAAAGTGCTAGTAATTTGCCAGGTTTATTAGCCCTCCAGTGGGTTTCCTGAAGGAACGCCAAGTCTAGGGAAAACTTTTTCAGGTGAATTTATACTTTTTTCCTTTTCAAGGAGGTGTTAAGGTCTAACACGTTCCATGATAAGAACCGTAGGTGTGGTGAGGTGTGTGTGTGTGGTGTTAGGGTCTGGTGCATTAGAGGTACTTATCTTGGAAACTTCATCAAGTCGGAAACTTCTCCTGGCTGATTTAGGATCTTCATAGATAATCATACGACTGCTATGTTGAACTTTGAGCTTGGCGGGGTATAGTAACTGGAACCTTATATTCCTCTCAACAAGGAGACAGCACACTGGCACAAAGGTTTTGCGCTTTCGGTCGACAGTACCTAAAAAGTCCTGGAAGATGAGATTTAGCAGTCGCGGACAGTCAGCTCCTGCTGTTGTTGAAAGGCTCTCAGGACCTTTTCTGTTAGAGTTGTGTTGGGGTGATATCACTGTCTGTTAACAGTTTAGGGAGGGCCTCTATTTTTAAGGAAGGCCAGTTGCTGACACACTCCCTTGTTGATCTGCGATTTCAGGGTGTTTCTGGCTTTATGCATGGCAGGGCATAAAGAGTCGAACAAGTATGAGGAAACTTGTGAACGAGTAGATCTCCCTGCCAATGGTTGTCCATATCAGATCCCCAACTGTGCAAAGTTGGAAGAGAGTAAATGTCAGCAGAATGGCAAATTATAATATCATGGATACATCATTTGTGACTGAAGAGGCAGAGAATTGGCTTAGTAACAGAAGGTGATACCAAAACTGGCCACATGACGGCAGCAGACCCCCAGAAATCTCCTGCTAAGGAACTAATAGAGTTGGGGAATCCAAGCCAAGGTTATGTGGCACTTAGGCAGAGACACTCAGAGATAGGTAAAGAACAGTCCCTCAGCTCCAGTCACTGCTCTCCAGTCTCCTTTCTGTTCACACTCCTAGGTGAGAGTGTGAGTCCTTTTTTTTTTTTTTTTTGCTTGTCTGTGTGCTCAATAGTTGGGGGCACTGGGCATGGTAGTGAGGCTGGGGCCTAGCTGTTCTCTCCTCTGTGACTTCACCTGCTGGCGGGCACCGGAGCAGAGCAGTACTCAGCTGTGGTCGTCTCTTCCCTGCAAGTGGTATGTGAGGAGATGATGCCGGAGCGGAGAGGGAAGGAAGACCACAGAGGTAGGTTTCAGTGGCCTCTGTGGTCGGTGCCGACTGTGGTCGGTCGGGCACTGTGGACCCCGGGGAGATTAGAGATGGCATCTTCCAAGTCCACTACACTTTGTGAAGTATGTTCTCTCAAAGTTGTGGGCTTTCTTTGCCCAATGCGGCCTAATGGAGGTAGATGGTGAGGCAACAAGGAGGGAGTGCCGGTAAGATGCGGCCATTCGCGATGCCCCACCCCTGGAAGTCTGAAATTGCGTTTTAACTAATGTGTGATGTAATGTTTCACTTGCTGGTGTATAATTACTTTTGTGACATTGAACATCTACCTTGGCAGATGGTAGCTACTGACAATGATACAGTTCTTTTTATCTGTTCTTTTTAATGTGCGTTTTATTTACCACAATTGATGTAGTTAAAGGGGTTATACAAGTTCTATAATACCCCTCCATATGCCAAGTTGTACTGACCTCGCTGCCCGGCACCCACGTTGCTTCTCATACAGGCAGGCCGCCACTGCATCGCCTCATTGTACAGATGAAAACATCCAGCATCGTGGGGGGCAGCCAATAGCAAGCTGCTACAAGGTTGGGCATATGAGGGGGCATTATAGAACTTGGATAACCCCTTTAACTCTAGAAAGTTGACAGAGAAGATGCTAGGATACATAGTAAAGTAAATATTTGACCATTTTTCTATATAATTGAATATGTAAAGGACTTCATTGTTACTAAACCTGACAAAGTAGCAGGAGCATGTATGTAATGCATGGCTCTCAAATTAATAGTGCAACATTGGAGAGATAACGAGACTCCATTCCAAGTTGCACTTTATCAATAAAATAAATTGGTTACTCAAGTTGGAGAAAGGAGCATATATATATATTTTTTAAACCTGTTTTATTGAAAAATAAACAAGTAGGGTACAGCAATTAACACATGCCACTTGTCACAAAAGCACATAAGGTTTGTACATTGAATAAAAGAGATATGAGACAACGTTTCTTGATATTTCAGTTACACATACTTATTACATAGCTTATGTCATATTCAAAAGAACAGATTGCATATGTCTCGAGTGAGATATGGTCAGAGGTGATGTGCACCACGCTCCCCAAACCTTCCAGAACTTCTGCAGGCATCTTCTATTTTTAAAGATAACATTCTCATAAGGGATAATTTGGTTAACCATTGATTTCCACTGAGAAGTAGTGGGTAGACTGTCTGCCATCCACCTAATGGCTATGGCTTTCCTAGCTAGGAATAAGGTCTCTCTTAAAAAGATTCTGTTATGATGAGTCCATGTATCTTCCTCTAGGATTCCCAACAAGCACATTTTAGGGTCAATAGGGATAGGTCTAGAAATAAAGGAGCATATTTAAACAATTCAACCCCCCCGCCCCAGCACCTCCACCATACACACATGTACCTCTACTGCACTGACAGACACTGTTTATCTCCCTCTCTGAGCTACTGACATTGCTGAGCAGCCATCCATGACCCAACCTTTCTGCTCTGCATACAGCCTGCCTGGGCTGCTAGCCAGCTTTGACCCACCTGACCTAGGAATGTCACCTCCACCGGTAATTAGCCTGGTCTTTATCTGTATAGCACAACTGTATAGCACAACTACAGGGCTGTATTGCATGCCCTTTTAGCTGTGCTATAGATCCATGGAGCTTGTAGGAAATGCTCAAAGCACAGACAAGGTAGGCGGGACTGGGAGTGAGTGCGCATGCGCACCAATATGTGCGCGTGCGCTCTCATGAAACCCAGTCACCAGAGAAGCCACAGTATAGTCTTTCTCTGCTTTTGTGTGGCCCCCGCTGATAACATTGCAGCGGTGGCCATATCCCCTAGAAACGAGAATGAAATTTGGGTCTTTATAAGGATGAAATTGTGATGAACAAAGCAAAATAGAAGGGAAGAATACATGTTGATTATAGGAGTGGGTTATGTATTAGGATGTAGGACTGTTGTGGAGTACTTGGCTTTGGAATGTTATACCAAAACATTTTGCTTTACTACATTTTATACTAATGACTAAAAAAGATTCCTGAAATCTGCCTTCCTGTGGGGCACAGAGTGTTTTTGGTTTCATTTCTATCTTTTCCTTGTAGAAATAATAGATCAACAAGCATCTTGAGGATCACAAACACAATGAACATTACAAGAAAACAGTACACACAACTTATGCTGACATAGACTTTTACTAGAGCAGTGCATACAGTTTTATTTGACTATTAAGATTTTTTTTTTGAGTGGGGGCAGGAAACTGAGGCAGTAATATTACAATTGTATTGAAATTTTAAAAACACCCAATTCAAACAAAAAATCACATATTTAGGAGTAGGTAACTGGGATGCCCTGTTTATGACCTCAATCATATACAAAGATCTCTTGTTTAAATTGTTTAAATTCTATGGACACTTTCAAGGCATTTTTGTAATGATTGCATTTTACTCATTTTGAAATAAAAATATTTTTTCCATTAATCTTAATAACAAAAAATCTTCAGCCATTTCTAAGATACAAGAGTTAAAATCATTCTGTTTGTAAGCTGTGTTCTATGAATCCTGTCATCTGACGTCTCATGTGTAGCTCTTACCTCTGATCTCCTGACCTCATAAACATTAATTATATCTCATTTCTTATCAAACTGATAAGAATATGGCTTAAGTGTTTGAGGTTAGCAAATCAGAGATAAAAGCTACATATGAGCCATCAGATGACATGATTCAAAGAAGACAGAAAGTGACAGCTTGCAAACAGACTGCCTTTAAACCCTTGAACATTTTTAATAAAGACCAATTGAAAGAAAATATTTTTAGCCCAAAATAAGTAAAATGCAATCATAAAAATGCCCCAATGGTGTACATAGCCTTTAACCCTGGATACCTGTTATCAGTCTGGATTCACAAATATCAGCTTTGTCCAACCAGTTCTTTCATGCCTGTGCCCCACACAACTGATGACAAAGGTGTGTATTTTGTGGGTTGATCCAGTGTCCATAGCTGGACAGAAAAATGATGCATGCACTAGAAATGGTATAACTAGAAGCTCAACAGCAAATTTTTGAACTGCCCCCTCCCCCCAGCAACTTCTTTGTAACCTTCACTCCTGTGGCTAGTCAGACAAGGCCCAGCAGCCGCTCCATCCGTTTCCTACAGTGTCAATGTACAAGTATATAATGTCATTGTATACTACTGTCGGGGGGGTACCAACAATAAAATCCTTTAGTCCTCTTCCAGGATGGGCCCATTCTGAGTTGGGGCCCCAAAGTAGCCACTTCCCCTATAGCTATGCCCCTGCATGCACTGTTTTTATGTCCAGCTCTGAGAGATGTCCATCATCACAACTGATACCAGCACAGACAAACAAAGCTGCTCCCATTGGCAGTTAAGGCCTTGTTCACAATTCAGTTTTTTGATCAGTTATTTTCATCAGTTATTGTGAGCCAAAGCCAGGTGCAAGTCAAAAACACAGAACAGGAGCAGATCTTTTCATTATACCTTATGTCTGTGGAGGTTCCACTCCTGGTTTTGGATCACAATAATTGATGGAAATAACTGATCAAATAACTGACGTGTGAACAAGCCCTAAGTGATCAGTTTTGTCATCAGTTTTTTTCAGGAAATTTTATATTATAATTTTTCTGCCTGGCGCTCCTTTTCTGAACTTTTTATCTACACACTTATAGTTCAGAGATCGGACGTGGTGGTGCAGGCAGAGGAGGTCACCAACCTTTTTTTTAACCTATTTTTAAAAATTTTTATTTTTCTTAATTTTTTTTTTTTTTGTGGAGTCCTCAAAACATTGGGAAATGGCAAAGAGAATGCACAAAGTGCACAAGGAGTATAACAATGGCTGGGTGTGGCTGGTATACCTCTCTACTCTGCCCAAGGTACGGACAAGTTCTGTGGAATCCGTGCCTGGTTCATTTTAATGAACGTGAGCTTGTCCACTTTGACTGTGGACAGGTGAATCATCAACAGGGTTCTCTTTGGTGGACTGATGAGGAAACATTGCCGTCAGTCTGCAGATAGTAGATACGCCTTATATATTGACTACCATTGCAAGCCAAACTCAAGGTGGCCAATGAGGCTCAGTGCGGAAAGAACTTGATTTGATATTACATGCATCAGTTTTATTGCTGTTTGTGAGTATGAATAAACACCTTTACAGAGCCTTTTAACCAGTAGGAAGTTCATAGCACTATGCCTTCTTACTTTTCTTGTGTTAAATTTTATTGTGGCATGAAGGGTCAACTTTGCTCATGGATCAGAAGGAAGAGGTTGTTCCTGGTTGACTTGTATCTGCATCCCTGGTGAAGCAAAACATTTGAAGGGGTTGTCCAGGTTGCTGGTATCAATGACCTATCCTTAGGATAAGTCATCAGTATCAGATCAGTAGGGGTTTGGCTCCCAACACTTCCACTGATCAGCTATTTTAAGGGGCCACCCCACTCATGTGAGCACTGCATGCTCTTTAGTGATTACCTGCACGCTGTCTGCTATAGCATACCTCCCAAGTTTTGAAAATTGCAAAGAGGGACAATGTGTGTGGCGCACATTACGGCTGTTTTTTTCATACTAGGCCACACCTCTAACTCCGCCCAAAACATAATTACTAGAGCCCCTGCGGCAATTTTTTTCTTGCTCTTCATTGTCCATATAAACATTAGCACATAAATCATCAGATTATAGATATTTTAAGGTCCAAATTGCTCCAAATAATGAAGTTCTGGTCTAATTTATAGGTAGAAACCATACAGACACTTTAGTAAAGAGCAATTTAGTAAATTTATTAATGCACATTTATGCATTACTCCTCCAGGTCAAAAAGAGGGACATTTAAGGATAAAAGAGGGACAGAGGGACTTGGGTCAAAAAGAGGGACTGTCCCTCCAAAAGAGGGACACTTGGGAGGTATGCTATAGCGGTGGTGTAGTGTAATTACAGCTTCCTCTCCCATTAAAGTGAATGGAGTACACAACTGCTATAATGGAGATGGTGTACAGGTAAACACTGATGAGGACACAGCTCTCTGCAGCTGCTTCAAACAGCTGATCCACAAGGTGCTTGGAGTCAGACCCATGTTGACCAGACATTGAAAAATCCTGAGGGTAGGTCATCAATATGGATAGCCCAGATAACCGCTTTAATTTACTGACTTTACACTTCATATTTACTGCTTCCCAAGGTTTAAGGATAGACTCAGCCCTACTTGCTTTATTCAAGGATTAGAAAAACAAGGCTGCTTTCTTCCTGAAGCATCATCACACCTATCCATGGGTTGTGTCTGGTATAACTGCTCACCTCCATTGAAGTGAATGGGGCTGATCATAACTTAGGCTGGACAAAGGGGATGTGCCCTCAAAACATTGTGTTCTGGGTGTGGTATGCTGCGCTGTCACAGGCAAAGGTGCACCTAACCTTTCTGCTGCCTGAGGCGAAAGCTGAAACAGCACCCCTCCTTCCCCAATGCCAATTTCTTAACCTAATCCCTTCACGTCAGCAAATGGCCGTTCGGCTGCCCCTCTCTTGCCCCTAACTGGTGCTATCTGAGGTGATCGCCTCACCTGGCCTTATTGGTGGTGCACCGCTGGTCACAGATGATGGATGCCAGGTGAGTGCACGTGTTGAATGCATAGATATGCTGGCAATTCTGATTTGGATGAATTATGACAGAATATATGGACTCAGTTTTTTATATGATCCTTATATGAGTTCATGCTATATATTTATGATACGTCTAATAAAAGAAGAAAAAAAAGAAGGAATAAGTTTATTGTCCTGGATATACACTGTATAGTGTGGTTCATGTGGGGAGGCGGATCTCTGTGTGTATAGTTTTCTACTTTTTGTTTTCTCTGTGAAGGCTGTCAAGGATAACCCATATTTGTCTGATCCTGGACAATCCCTTTAATAACTTAGTGTGTCACAATCAAAAATTTTATAGTGGTATTTTTTTAAATTGATCTCCTATAAATTATTTGTTCAACCATTACATCATTTACTGATGTTTTTTTCTACCACATCCAAATCTCAAATTACTACGGCTTAACTTTTAAGGTAACACAAATGGCCACGTTTTGGCTTTGTAAAACCTCTCAGATATATAAAACCATAAATTATTGCTTATAAAAGTGTATAGGCTCCTACTGTACCTCTGTATGTCTCCAATTTCCAAATTAAAAATCAAAAAGAAAAATGGCATGTAGTGTATAGTAAACATCCATCTACTGCTATATATTACATATTGGTGCCATACGGTATGTTCAGAAGTGTTCTCCCATACACACCTACAGTCTGTACAGCAATTCAAGCTCCCAGCACAGGGCCCTACTCCATTTGACTGCTTTCAAATTTTTCCAAATATTGGTATCTGTCCCAGAGAGAAGAAAAAACCTTTGTGTGAGTTATTTCCAATTTATACCAACTGCTATTTTATTTTACATTGTTTTCTTGAAGATTATCTGGAAATAAATATTAAAGGGGTTAGGACGGGGGCTGGGACGGTGACCAGCCTCAAGGAGGTTGGGGCTGCTATTGTCACCCGATGATGCAGGGGAGATGCAGCCTTGCAGAGATCCAGAGCGATACGGAGGTAAGTATAATGTATATGAGGGGCCCATGCATTTAGAATTTGGATAACCCCTTTAATATTATGAAAATAATAATAGTTACATTCACCAGAATACATTCACGATGCCCCGTGTTGTAATCAAAAGAAAGCCATTGCTTTGTTAGTCTTCAGAGAATTAATGGGAGTGTTTCAGTGGTTTTGACACTGCAAAACTGCTGGAAGCTCTAGATGGGAGACCAGGAAAGCTGTTTAACCCCCTCCTGCCCTGTGCCATAATAGTACACCACACCACATCACAGGAGCCGACGTACTATTAAAGTGCACTCAGGAGTTGTGGCTGCTTTTTGCTATCCTGACTTTGGCAAGACCTAATAGGGTTCATACAGGGGCGTACATAGAAATCATTGGTCCCCATAGCAAGAATCTGAATTGGGCCCCCAAACTCCACCCAGTACCCACCCCTGGCCCATCCCACCCCCTGCCCTGGCTTCTCCCCTGCCACACCCCCATTTGCTGCAAAGGGAACGCCGTAGAAACAAAACCCGTAATACGGTGGAGGAATTGCATTTTTTTTCCAATTTGGAGTGTTGACTGCAGTCCTATGTAAAACCACAGATAACACTAGTGCTGATAATGTAGTAGTGTTACCTGCAGTCCTATGTAAAACCACAGATAACACTAGTGCTTATAATGTGGTAGTGTTACCTGCAGTACTATGTAAAACCACAGATAACACTAGTGCTGATAATGTAGTAGTGTTACCTGCAGTCTTATGTACAACCGAAGATAACACTAGTGCTTATAATGTGGTAGTGTTACCTGCAGTCCTATGTACAACCACAGATAACACTAGTGTAGATCATGTGGTAGTGTTACCTGCTTCCTTGGTGTGCCTCCCTGTGCCTCTCACACAGGACTCCATGCTAGCGGTGGTGTCTCCTCTTCCGTCTTATTCTTGCCCCCACAGAACGTCCTGATGCAGCTGCGTCAAGACATAGAAACACTGTGGTCATGGTGATGGTGACACATACAGGGACAGGGACAGACACACACAGGGGTACAGCCACACAGTGACAGACACACAGGTGGACAGACACACAGAGGGATAGACACACACACACACACACACAGGGGCAGTGACACACAGGGACAGCGAAAAACACACAGGGACAGGGACACACAGGGACAGGGACACACAGGGGCAGGGACACACAGGGGCAGGGACACACAGGGACAGCGACACACAGGGACAGCGACACACAGGGACAGCGACACACATAGACAGCGAAAAACACACAGGGACAGCCACACACAGGGACAGGGACATACAGGGACAGTGACACAGATGGACACACAGGGACGGGAACACACAGGGACAGGGACACAGGGACACCTGAAAACACATAGGGACACACACACAGGGACAGCGACACACACAGGGACAAATACACATGGACAGGGACACATAGGGACAGGGGCAGTGACACACACACAGGGACAGATACTCACACAGGGACAGGAACACACAGTGACAGGGACAGGTGCACACAGGCACAGGCACACATACAAAGGGATAGGGACACACACAGGGACAGGGACAAACACAGGGACACAGAGGGACAGACACATAAGGACAGACAGACACACAAGGCCACACACAGGGACACACACAGGGAAAGACACACACAGCTAGGCCTCACCAAACTCCAGCATGGCACCTCTCTGTACAGCAACACAGCTCTCTGCTCCTCTAGCTCCTTCCCCGCTGGTCACATGGGCAGATGACATCAGAAAGGTCCTTTAGCCCACTACAACTCACTATCATTCCCTGGACTGCAAGGGTGAGCGGACCTACAGGGGGGTGGTGGGAGGGATGGGTTTGGGGTTCTGAGCATAAGGAAACACAAGCAGGCCACCTCAAGCACCATATTAACAAATTAATTATTTATAAACTGGCTGAGTATATGTAGGGGGCGCTTGTCGCGGGCCCCATAGCAGCTGCGTCGTCTGCCTATATTGGCAGTACGCCACTGGGTTCATATCAGTCTTTCAAATTAACTGACAAGAATTACATGGGTTATATGGGCAGTCAGGGGATCACACGTTCAAGAAAAAAAGTAAAAAAAAAAACACTTAAGGAATGTGCTTTGAAATAATGCAAACCAAAAAGTAGCACATACCCAAAATTGTACCAATTCGTCCCACAAAAATAAGCTTTTTAAATGCAGAGATGAAAAAAAGTCAAAAATTACTGATTCCTAAAGTCCAAAATAGGCCAGACCTTTAGGGGATTAAATATATCTTTATGTATGGTTTTAGTAGCAGCATGGCTAAGAAAGTTAAAGGGAAAGAGTCATCAGAAAATGACCTGCTGTTTAAATCACTTTTTTACATATTTTTAAAGAATTTTTTTATGATGTTATTTTTAATTTTCCATGTCACTTTGGTATTTAAATTAAAACAAAAAATCCTGCAGGTTTGGCACTGGCCATGTCTAATAACTGGCACAACTTCTTGGTCTGTACAGATTATGCAGCGGACCGGTACCGCAGGGGGGAACACGTGAGCTTAAAGGGGTTGTCCGAGTTATGACAAAAAATATATAGCACTGTAAATCTGATGGGCAGCAATATATAACTAAGTTAAAGGGAACCCGTCATCTCCGAAACACCCCCTGAACTAGAGTAAGCGGCGTATAATGTAAGTGATGCTGAATCCGAATATGTAAGTTTTGTCTTCATACTCGCTTCCATTCCGACGCTGTGCTCCCACAAACCTGCAGTAAAATGCACTCACTGGACTCCAGTGCTCACTTATATAATGGAGAGGACTCAAAGAAGAGTCCACTGAGTGCATTTTACTGCAGGTTTGTGGGAGCACAGCGTCAGAATAGAAGTGAGTATGAAGATAAAACTTACGTATTCGGATTCAGCATCACTTACACTATACACCGCTTACTCTAGTTCAGGGGGTGTTTCGGAGATGACAGGTTCCCTTTAAGCAAGTTTTAGGCAAAAAAAAAATCCATATTTCCTAATTTCCCTGGTTCTCTTCTGGTCCCCCCTCTCTGCAAAGGGAATGAATACAAGTGCTGAGTGACATGTCTGCCTGCTGGAATACTCAGCAGCATGTTGTATGTGCAGGACTACAAGTCCCAGCTGTACAATGACACTGCTGATACACACAGGAATTTCTCCCTACCTGTTCTTGTACAATACAATTCCTCTACAGCTCTTGTGCCCAGCATTTGTCTCCTCTCACTGCTGTAGCTACTGTTTGTTATAAAGCCTTGAGCCCTCAGTGTGTTCTGGCTAAAGGGGTTAATGTTTTATCTGAAGGAAACCAGGAAGAGAGCAGATAGCATCTCGTGTACAGACTGTTATCTGAACTCTGAGGCTTGTGAATGAAACATCACAGAGCAGAGAGATAAGGTGACATCACAGGTCATGTGACCCTCAGTCAACTCAGAAACCAGCAGCTTTAGAAACACAAAGTATATGGGAAAGTTGTTATACCTGACAAGTTAGAAACATATAAAGAACAAAAAAATAACTCGGACAACCCCTTTAATAACATTGTTATCCAAAACAACGGTCAATAAAGTAATTGAAGCAATTAGACAGCTTATTCAGGAGACAGTTGCTGGTGAAGTAAGGAAAGCTGGTATGTTTTCAGTTCAAATTGACACAACACAAGATATTACATCAAGAGATCAATGCTCAATTATTCTTCGGTATGTTACAGATTGCATTCATGAGAAGCTACTCGCTGTAGTAGATTGCGAATCTTCCATCGGGGAAAGCTTGCTGCACTTGCTAATGCATGTTCTCCAGTCATGCAAAATTGATATAAAAAATTGTATTGCCAGTTCCACAGATGGTGCTGCAAACATGCAAGGACAGTACAGAGGATTTTCTGCATGGCTGTCGACAGAGTCACCAGGCCAAGTCCATGTGTGGTGCTATGCTCATGTATTGAATTTAGTACTGGCAGAAGCCACAAAGGTTGTCCTTCCAAGTGCATCACTGTTCAATTTAATAAACGATGTAGCTGTTTTTATAAGGGAGTCATATCAACGCATGAATACATGGCTTAAAGGGGTTGTCCGAGTTATGACAAAAAATATATAGCACTGTAAATCTGATGGGCAGCAATATATAACTAAGTTCAGCAAGTTTTAGGCAAAACAAATCCATATTTCCTAATTTCCCTGGTTCTCTTCTGGGCTTTGTTTATATGCAATAACAACAATCTTAGCCCCTCCCCCTTCTCCCCCCCTCTCTGCAAAGGGAATGAATACAAGTGCTGAGTGACATGTCTGCCTGCTGGAATACTCAGCAGCATGTTGTATGTGTAGGACTACAAGTCCCAGCTGTACAATGACACTGCTAATACATACAGGAATTTCTCCCTACCTGTTCTTGTACAATACAATTCCTCTATAGCTCTTGTGCCCAGCATTTGTCTCCTCTCACTGCTGCAGCTACTGTTTGTTGTAAAGCCTTGAGCCCTCAGTGTGTTCTGGCTGAAGGGGTTAATGTTTTATCTGAAGGAAACCAGGAAGAGAGCAGATAGCAGGAGCCGGGCAAAGAAAGGGGGCCAGTGACATCTCGTGTACAGACTGTTATCTGAACTCTGAGGCTTGTGAACGAAACATCACAGAGCAGAGAGATAAGGTGACATCATAGGTCATGTGACCCTCAGTCAACTCTGAGAAACCAGCAGCTTTAGAAACACAAAGTATATGGGAAAGTTGTTATACCTGACAAGTTAGAAACATATAAAGAACAAAAAAATAACTCGGACAACCCCTTTAATGTTAGTCAAGACCCACACCATCGAAGACTCTCTGTAATTTGTGAAACTCGGTGGTGGTCCAAAGACGTAGCACTGAGGAAAATATTTGGATCATTTGCAAAGCCAGATTCTGCTTTGTACATTGATCTTATTTTGACATTGCAAAAGATTCAAGAGAACCCAAGGTCTCAGCCTGAAATACGAGTAAGGGCAAAATCATACATAGACTCGTTGCTTAAATATGAGACTGTTATTACAGCTCAAATATTTTTGCGCATATTTGAACTGACATCTCCGTTGTCAAAATATCTACAAACAAGTGGATTGAACATCTTGACAGCCCATCATATGGTTTCTGGAACACAGGAACATCTCAAAAAGCTTTCAAGAGATTTTGATTTTGTTAAGAAAACTGCAGATGACTTTAAGTGGGCAAATGACAAACTGCAAGAAATTGATGATTGTGAGTTTGAAGCACAGGTCACCCTTCCTCAGAAACGGTTAAGGAGGAAGAAGACCATAGCTGGTGAGTGTTCTCAAGACGAAGTAATAGCAGATGTTATTTCTGCTTATAAAATACAAGTACACAATGTAATCCTTGATGTAATCACTCAGAGCATGAATCAACGTTTTCTTACTAGTGGAACACTTTATGCTGACTATGCTTGTCTGGACCCTAGGAATTTCCCTGACATAAGAGATAAAGGACTTCAGAGACCAGCCCTGGAAGAATTAAGCAAACTCCTGCTCAAGTTTGATGAAAGAGCCACAACTGACAATTTGCGCTGTGAATTAACCAGTTTAGCTTTACACTGGACAAACTGAAAACATCAGCATTAGAAGAATACAATGTCAGAGTGGGAAGAGAAACACCAGTTGAAGACCAGGGTACAAAATATGATGACACAGAAACAGAGCTGGTGAATAAACCATGTGCATCATGTAAGAATTGCGCTATTTGTTGCTATCAGATTCTATGGAGATACAACTTATTAACTGATTCATATAATGTGATTGGTCTGGCCTACAAATTCCTACTGACACTTTCTTTTACACAAGTTGCTTGTGAGAGAACTTTTTCCACCTTGAAGTTCATCAAGAACCGACTGAGAAACGCAATCTCTCAAGAGCATCTGGATTCCTTCATGTTGATGGCAACAGAGAAGGATATTCTTATGAGTCTCTATTTGGATGGTGTAATCAACAAAGTTGCAGAGAAGAGTGAAGTTTTACGGAACCTTCTTATTCCTTAAAAATAGTGTTTCCTAGAAATCTTGCAAGAATTGGATTTTGACCCTATAGTGTTGTACTTTCAGTCGGATGAGGAGGACGGAACCGTTTGGTATGAGTGTCATACCAAACGATCTGTCCTCATTGACTTACATGCAGCTGAGGACGGATCCGCAATGCCTGCGGGCATTTCACACAGGAGACGAGTGATACAGTGCTCGTAACGAGCACGTTCACTCATCTCTATGTTTATTCATCCTAAGGATTTAGTTTTCATTGCACTAAATAATTTCATTCATTAAAGTTTCTGTATCTTTGTTCATGTCTTACTGACATATTATTTTTCCTAATAAAATGTTTATTTACCTTGTTTGGTGTGGTTTACGTTTATAAAATTATTATATTTTAATAATTTTTAGGGCCTCTAAAAGGGTTGCCTGTGACTTTAAAAAGTCGAGGCATGTGGGCCTCTTTGATTTCAAAATGCCAGGGCTGGATTTCAGTCCCAGTCCAGCCCTGGATGGCAGTCCCCATAATTATGTTAAGGAAATAGATTTTAAAAAAAATCTGTAATCAGAAAATAGAAATAGATAAGAAAAAAAGAATGTTGCTCTCTGGTTTTAACTAGCAAAAAAAATGATGACATATTTTATCAAACTGGTGTAAAGTAGAACTGGCTTAGTTGCCAATAGCAACCAATCAGATTCTACCTTTCATTTTTCACAGCTCCTTTGGAACCCTCTGCACGTCAAGTTGAAACTGGCTGCTAGGAACCTAGACTACATCTGGAGAGTAAGGCAAAAGCAAATGGGTGCAAGTTCACAGGCAGCAACAGCATAGCCTGAGAGCCAGAAGAGAAAGTAGGAATCAAATCAGTAGACAATGGGTTAATCCAGAAACAAGCTACAGAGTGTAAACCAATCAGTAAGCAAGGGGAAAATCCAAAAGCAAGTCAACGTCAGTACATAGAAAAATCTAATGCAAACACAAACAAACAGTCAGTATCAAACTTAAAAGGGTTTTCCAGGATTTTTTTAACTGATGACCTATCCTCAAGATAGAAAAAGGAAGGGAGGACAGCACGCCTTGTTTGGTGAGCAATGGGTGCACGTCTCTGGGGGAGGGGTAAGTTCCCCCACAGGGATCAGATGATTGGCAAAAATAGAAAAAAATGGATGGAAACAGCACTTCCTCAAGTGAAGATTTATTCCAGCACTTGAGGGCGTGCTGTCTCCATCCGATTTTTTCTATCCTCAGGATAAGTCATTAATATCTGATCAGTGGTGGTTCGACACCAGATTGGCTGTTTGAGAAGGCATTGGTGCTCCTGTGAGTGTCGCAGTCTTTTCTGTGCTCACCAAGCACAGCGTCGTACATTGTATAGCAGATGAGCTTGGTATCGCGCTCCGCTCCATTCAAATGTATGTGTGTTGTATGTGAAACAGCTGCACCCTATGTTTATTAGCAGTTACTCTAAAAAGTCCTGTGAATTTCAGGCTCCACAAAATGTTTGGATAGCTCTACATTCTCTCCATAATTAACCCCTTCCTGACCAGTGCTGTTCATGTACAGCGCTGCCGGATGTGACTTGCCACCCAGCGCTGTACATGTACGGCACTCTGATCAGGTGGGTGCAGGAGCTGCATCCGCTCAATCAGCGGCAGGGGTCCGTCTGTTCCTGACATCCAAGCCCCTGCTGTATACGCCAGCATCAGAGAATACACTGATGTGATCAGCGCTGACGGCAGCATATACTGGGTTTGCCCTCTCTGTTCCCATCAGGGTGCAGTGGTGCCCATAACCAATCCATTAAAATATGAGCTGCAAAAGCCATATTGCGCCCCTTCCCTGTGGTGTGACCCTACAGCAGTTTACGACCACATATGTGGTGATGCCATGTTAGGGTCTCTTCAAATACAACATGGCACCCAAAAACCATTTTAACAAAATATGCCCTCCATTTGGCTCTCCTTCCCTTCTGATAACTGCCATGTGCCCATAGAGCTGTTTACGACCACATATGGGGTGTTTCTGTAAACTGCAGAATCAGGGTAATGAATATTGAGGTTTATTTTGCTGTAAAAAAATGACATTTTAAAATTTCACCCCCATTTTCCTTGACCCAAATTTCCCACTAACATGAAGTTCAATGTGTCACCAGAAAATTTCTGAATTGGTTAGACAAGTAAAACCATTCCAAAGTTATTACCACATAAAGTGACACATGTCAGATTTGCAAAAAAAAGGCCTGGGCAGGGAGGTGGAAACTGGCCTGGGGTAGAACGGGTTAACAGATCACTCCCTGTGCAAACTTATGTTGCAATGGCATAGGCATGAAGGCATACTGAAATAGTTTTTCAAAATGCCTGTGTAAATGTTGTCTGTTGTCTTTCCTTTTCAAACCTTGAGCAAAGTGCAGTCAACATGAATGCAATTAGACAATACTGTCTAAATGTACCGGTATATCTGACTGTTACATAATGTTCATTTTCCTAACCCCTTCCCGGGAAGTGACTTTCCGTCTGGTAGTACTACGGCGCACTGATCGGGCGGGTGAAGGAGCTGTGCCCACCCAATCAGCTGCAGGGGACCAGCTGTTACCGTTACCCGGACCCCTGCTGTACAGTCCCTGACAGAAGTTCTGTCGCTTATCCATGTTGTGGAAACCAAAGCTTATAACCTGACTTAAAATTCATCCATTGGTTTTAGAAATGACTCATATGAAAGCTGAAACCCTCCCAAATGAGGTTTTTTTATGAAAAAAAAATTTGCTTCACTGCTGAAATATTGATCATTTAATGAACACAGAAAGGTCAGATTTTGGCAAGACAAAAGTTGTCGCCTTGTCATATAATGCACCCAATCCTACTGTAGTTTACAGCCCCACCTGTGCTCAATAATTGATCGGTTAATTAGTGGGTGTGTATAAAAAGAACTCCAGCACCCCAGACCTGCACTTGAACTGCAACTTGACCTCTGCCAACATGCCAAAAATCCACCCTGCGACCAAAGCCTTGATTATCAAGAGGCTGAAGACCAGATCCACTGCAGAGGTGGCTGGCACCTTTAATGTGTCTCAGCGTCAAGTACAAATAATTAAAAAAAGATTTGAAGAGACTGGAGATGTTTTTTACAAGCCCAGGTGCGGCAGACCCCGCAAGACAACTGCTCAGGAGGAACGTTTGTTGGTTCGAAAATCAAAAGCCAGCCCCACTTCCACTGCAGCAGAGCTCCAACAGGCCTGGTCACCTCAAGTCCCTGTGTCAACTAGAACAGTTTGTAGGATTCTGTATCGAAATGGCCTCCATGGTCGAATCCGTGCCCAGAAGCACTAAACAAAAGGCAATTAAAATACCGTGTGGCATTCGCCAAGGCCCACAGCCTGCTAAACGGATGGACACTGGAAAAGTGGCAGAAGGTGGATTTCTCAGATGAATCTTCAGTTGAATTACACCACAGCCGCCACAAATACTGCAGGAGACCTACTGGAGCCTGTATGGATCCAAGATACACCCAGAAAACAGTTACGTTTGGTGGTGGAAAGATCATGGTCTGGGGTTACATTCAGTATGGGGGTATGCAAAACATTTGCAAGGTGGAAGGCAATATCAATAGCCTAAAATATCAAGAAGTATTAGCTACCTCTTACATTCCCAATCATAAAAGGGGTCAAATTTTGCAGCAGGATGGTGCTCCATCTCATACATCCATCTCTACATCAAAGTTCCTCAAGGCAAAGAAGATCAAGGTGCTCCAGGACTGTCTAGCCCAGTCACCAGACATGAACATCATTGAGCATGTTTGGGGTAGGATGAAAGAGGAAGCTTGGAAGACAAAACCAAAGAATCTTGATGAACTCTGGGAGACATGTAAGACTGCATTCTTTGCTGTTCCTGATAACTTAATCAATAAATTGTATGAATCATTGTCGAAATGCATGGATGCAGTCCTTCAAGCTCATGGAAGTCACACAAAATATTAAATATGGCTCTAATAGCACCACAACTTCATTCACCAATGTTAGGAAACATATCTTTGTATTTGAAGTGAATTATTTGTTTGATTTTCACAGTACTTTCTGTGGGCGACAAAACTTTTGTCTTGTCAAAATCTGACCTTTCTGTGTTCATTAAATGATCAATATTTCAGCAGTGAAGCAAATTTTTTTTGTAAAAAAAACCTCATTTGGGAGAGACGCAGAGACAGTTGGCTGTTATATGAAGAAGCAGAGAGGCGGCATCAGCTGGCTGCTTCTTCCATCTTCCCTCTGTCCCCCCCTGCAGGCTCTCCATACTTCTGGTCTGGGCGGGGACGGGGCTGGAAGTCAGCCTTGGCTCCACCCCCTCCAGACTAGACCAGCCAATGTCCTGCTAGGAAGAAGGTAAGTATGTGGTGTTTATTTTTTTAACTTTTTTTTAACCACTTCCCATCCGGGCCATTTACCCCCTTCCTGACCAGGCCTAATTTTGCAAATCTGACATGTGTCACTTCATGTAGTAATAACTTTGGAACGCTTTTACTTATCCAAGCCATTCATAGATTGTTTTCTTGTGACACATTGTACTTTGTGTTAATGGTAAATTTGAGTCAATATATTTTACCTTTATTTATAAAAAAAATCCCAAATTTACTGAAAATTTTGAAAAAAAAAATCACAATTTTTTAAATATTAATTTCTCTGCTTTTAAGTTGCATAGGGATATCTAATAAAATTGTTATTAATGAACATTCACCATATGTCCACTTTATGTTGGCATAATTTCGGAAATGTAATTTTATTTTTTGAGGATGTTAGAAGGCTTCGAATTTTAGATGTCATTTTTAAGATTTTCATGAAAATTTCCAATAGTTAATTTTAAAGGACCTTTGCAGTTCTAAAGTGACTTTGATGGGTTTAAATAATAGAAACCTCCCATAAATGACCATATTTTAGAAACTACAGCCCCCAATGTAATCCAAACTGGTTTTTACAAAGTTTGTTAACCCTTTAGATTTCCCACAAGAATTAAAACAGAAGGAACGTGAAATTTAAAAATAAATATATTTTTTTTGCATATTTTCAATTTTTCATTCATTTTTCCTATAAGATAGCAAGGGTAAACCGCAAATCAAACCTGAATATTTTCCTGATTCTGAAGTTTGCAGAAACACCCCATATGTGGTTATAAACTGCTCTGTGACCGGCAGTAATGAGAGGGAGATAGTACAAGCATTTGTGATGGCTTTGACAGCTTGTCAGAGTGATCAAAAGCCTGGAGGCCAGGAAAAAAGGTCTCAGGTTAAAGTTCCATGTTCTTGGCTGTCAGGAGGCAGCTGAGTCATGGAGCTTCTATGTACAGGTGCTGCACACAGGGGGCAAAGCTCAAGGACGTTTTAAAACATCCATTCAGAGATAGAGATCCACTACCAGGACGTTTATAGTCAATGGGCAGACTGGAAGTGGTTAAGGGGCACAATGTGGGCATATTACTGGGGGCACAACATATTACTGGGGGCCACAATGTGGGCATGTTACTAGGGGCACAGCTGGTCATATTACTGGGGTCATATTACTGGGGCACATAACAGGACATATTACTGGGGCACATAACAGGGCATATTACTGGTGGCACAGCTGGGCATATTAATAGGGGCACATAACAGGGCATATTACTGGAAGCTCAGCTGGGCATATTACTGGGGGCACATAACAGGGCATATTAACGGAGGCACAGCTAGGCATATTAATGGGGGCACACAACTGGGGAATATTTACTATGTGGAGCAGTAAGGGGACTGGGTGGAATTAGGTGTATAGTTATTTTTTGGGCGGAGTTAGGGGCATGGCCTAGTGCTGAAAAAATTTGCCACGGCACGCAATGTGTCCCTCTTTCTCCCTTTACAAAGTTGGGTAGTATGTAAGTGTATTACACTGTGTAATATACTTACAGTCAATGCATTACAATACAGAAGTGTTGTAATGCATTGTAAAGGGGATTAGACCCCGAAAAGTTGAAGTCCCAGAGTGGGACAAAAAATAAAGTGAAAAAAGAAGTTAAAAAAATAAAGTTTTACAAAAAAATTTAAAGTTTCAAGTAAAAAAAAAAAAATCGTCCTTTTACCAAAATAAAGTTAAAAAGTAAAAAATAAGGAAAAAAGAAATAGACATACTAGGTATCACCGTGTCCGTATCGACTGGCTCTATAAAAATATCACATAAGCCAGGTGAACGCAGTAAAAAAAAAAAAAAAAAAAACAGTGCCATTTTTTGGTCACCTTCCCTCACAAAAGTGTAATACCAAGCAATCAAAAAGGCGTATGTACCCCAAAATGGTACCAATCAAATCGTCATCTCATCCCGCAGAAATTGAGACCCTACCTAAAACAATCGCCCAAAAAAATAAAAAAAATATGACACTCAGAAAATGGCAACACAAAAATAGATTTTATTCTGTTCAAAAATGTTTTCACAATGTAAAAATTTAAAAACATAAAAATAATAGACATATTGGGTATCGTCATGTCCGAAACAACCTGCTCTATAAAAATATTACATGAGATGGCCCCCCAGGTGAATGCTGTCAAAAATTTTTTTTTAAAACTATGCCAAAACAGCCATTTTTTTTCACTTTGCCTCACAAAAAAATGTAATACCACGCGATCAAAAAGGCGTATGTACCCCAAAATGGTACCAATCAAAACCGTCATCTCATGCCGCAAAAATGAGACTCTGCCTAAGACAATCGCCCAAAAAATAAAAAAATATGTCTCTCAGAAAATGGCAGCACAAAAACAAGATTTAATTCTGTTCAAAAATGCATCTAAAGTGTAAAACTTACCAAAAATAAAAATGTTAGCAACAACTTGCTCTATAAAAATATCACATTATATGCCCGCTTAGGTGAATGCTGTAAAAAAATGTAAAAAACAAACTATGCCAAAACAACCAATTTTTGTCTTGTTTTTGTAATATGCCTCACAAAAAGTGAAACACCAAGCGATCAAAAAGCCTTATGTACCCCAAAATGGTACCAATCAAACCATCATCTCATACCGCAAAAAAAGATACCCCACCTAAAACAATCGCCAGAAAAATTTAAAAAAATAGGGCAGTCAGAAAATGGCAACACAAAAACAACATTTAATTCTGTTCAAAAATTCATTTACTGTATAAGACTTGACAAAAATAAAAATAGACATATTGGGTATCGCCGCATATCACATTATTTGCCCCTTCAGGTTAATACTGTAAAATTAAAAAAAAAAAAACTATGTCAAAACAGCCATTGTTTTTTACCTTGACTCACAAAAAGTGTAATACCAAGCAATCAAAAAGTCTTATGTACCCCAAAATAGTACCAATGAAAATGTCACCTCATCCTGCAAAAATTGAGCCCCCACATAAGACAATAACTCAAAAAATACAAATCAATGGCACCTTCAAACCAATCCATCAAAATCTGTGCTGCAAAATCCATATGGCGCTCCATCTGTTCTGAATCCTGCCATGTGCCCCCACATTAGTTTACCACCACATATGGGGTGTTGCCGTATTCAGGAAAAAATGGGGAACAAATTATGGGGTGCTTTTTCTCCTGTTACCCCTTATGAAAATGAAAAATTTGGGGCTAAAGCAACAATTTATTGGAAGAAATGAAACTTTTCATTTTCACAGTCAGGTGTTTCCAAATTTCGTAAAACGCTTAGGGGCTCAAAGTACTCAATACACCCCTTAATATATTCTTTGAAGGGTGTAGTTTACACAATGGGGTCACTTTTTGAGGGTTTCCACTGTAGGGGTACGTCAGGGTCTCTTCAATTACAAAATGGTGCCTAAAAACCATTCTAGCAAAATCTGCCTCCAAAATCCATATGGCGCTCCTTTCCTTCTGACCACTGCCATGTGCCCATAGAGCAGTTTACCACCACATATGGGGTATTTCTGTACACTGCAGAAACAGAGTAATGTATATTGAGGTTTAGTTTGCTGTTAACCCTTGCTGTGTTGCAAGAAAAAAAATTATTAACATGAAAAATCTGCATAAAAAATAAAATTTTGAAATTTCACCTCCATTTTCCTTTAATTCTTGTGGCATACCTAAAGGGTTAACAAAGTTTGTAACATCAGTTTTGAATAAGTTGAGGGGTGTAGTTTCTAAAATGGGGTAATTTATGGGTGGTTTCTATTATGTAAGCTCCTCCAAATCATTTTATATATGAATTGGTGCTTAAAAAATGGTTTTGGAAACTTTGTTGAAAATTTGAAAAATGGCTTCTAAACTTCTAAGCCTTGTAACGTCCTAAAAAAATAAAATGACATTTACAAAATGATGCCAATATAAAGTAGGCATATGGGGAATGATGACTGATAACTATTTTATGAGGCATTACTAATCTGTCTTAAAAGTAGAGAAAGTCAAATTTAGAAAATTGTGAATTTTTCAAATTTTTTGGTAAATGTGGGATTTTTTATAAATAAAGGAAAAATATATTGACTCAAATTTACCACTGTCTTGAAGAACAATGTGTAACGAGAAAACAGTCTCAGAATGGCCTGGATAAGTAAAAGTGTTCCAAAGTTATTACCACATAAAATGATACATATCAGATTTACAAAAAATGGCCTGGGCAGGAAGGTGAAAACAGGCCCGGGGTTGAAAGGGTTAAAGCAAGTTTTCAGTATAGTAACAAGAAGAACTTTACAAGATAACGTATTCTATAGTATGCAGAGGCCGTTACATATACGGTACTGTTGAACTTGGACATTTTTTTCAGCCTTTGCAAAAATAATAATAATAATAATAATAATAATAATAATAATAATAATAATGTCATGCAGGGCAGGTAGTAGAAATAAATAAATAAATAAATAAATAATAAATAAATAAATGCCTTTATTACAATTCAAATAAAATCCAATACATACATATTAAAGGGGTTACCCGGGATACAGATATTGATGACATATTCTCTGGACAGATTATCCATAGTGTTGAGCAAAGCATCTGAAGTGGAATTCAGTCCGAATTTTAGGAAAAATTTGATTGTAAATTATGCTGAATTTCCTTGCGCTTAGTGGTAACAAATCATTTTTCCTTAAATGGCAGCTGGAGTTCTCTTAGAAGGAACCATAAAAACAGGAAAAAAATACACAGGGCCACTAATGGCATCCACAGTACCCCCATGTGCCATATACAGTGTCCTTAGTGCCATCCACAGTGTCCCATGTGCCATCCACAGTGCCCCATGTGCTATCCACCGTGTCCCTAATCCCATCCACAGTGCCCCCATGTGCCATCCACAGTGCCCCACAGTATAGCGATCAGATTCTGTGGCTGATTGATACGCTGTCAGTCGTGCACAGCGCTTACAGCATGCCAGTATATAGTCAGTATAGGCTTCACACAGAACCCTGTACGCTGACGCCAGCAATGACTTTAAAGGAGGCGCTTCCAGCGCATGCTTACTAGCATTCCGCTTAGTGCGCTTGCGTCGGGGGAGAAGATGGCCGTCCCAGAAATCTTCCTCTTGCAGGAGGCAGTGACGTCATTAGTGACTAAATCATCTGCTGCGGAAGACAGGAAGAAATCATAGTAACATAGTAACAGTTTATAAGGTCGAAAAAAGACATCTGTCCATCCAGTTCGACCTGTTTTCCTACAAGTTGATCCAGAGGAAGGCAAAAAAAAACCCTGTGTGGTAGAAGCCAATTTTCCTCACTTTAGGGGAAAAAATTCCTTCCCGACTCTAATCAGGCAATCAGAATTACTCCCTGGATCAACAACAACCCCTCTCTAGTAACTATAACCTGTAATATTATTACCCTCCAGAAATACATCCAGGCCCCTCTTGAACTCTTTTAGTGAACTTACCATCACCACCTCATCAGGCAGAGAGTTCCAAAAGATGACAAACTTTTACCAGAAGCCCTGAAAATCCGACAGGAGTGGTCACATGACTGGGAGGCGGTTCTTGAAACTGGCTGCACTGTGGAAAGTAAGTATGAGACCAACATTCTTCTTTACACAGGTTAGCTTTAACCACCAGAAATTACGTTTACCCAGAGAACTCCTTTAATGACGACCATCCTCATCTTTTGCTGGCTTTACTTCTTCCAAATCATCCTTCAAAGTCTCCATGTCCAAGTAAAGTCAGCAAGATGCAGAGAGAAGAGCAGCTGGATGTTCCTGATGACATATTTTCATCGATATTAGATGATGTGGAAAAGGCAGAAAAGCAGATGGCAGAAGAAGGGCTCCCACCTGTAGGGCAAGAGAGCACTGGGGCTGGAGAAGTGAGTATGCCACTATATTGTGCCTCCACCTAACCAGCAGCCAAAACCCATACCAGCAACAGCCCCTGGCCATTAACAGTGAAGGACTATACAGTGCAGTCTTCATTATTAAATGAATGGCAGCTGCAGGCTAATTGGTCACATGGTTCTTCATCACAGCATGGCTGCAACCTGCTGCTCCATGCGGTCGTACATTAAGGCAGAGTGGCCTGGGTATACCTGATTTATAGCGATTCGTGACAAATTAATTCGTAACTAATCAAATTTCTTGACTAACTTCGGCAAAGTTGCCGAATCAAATTTTTGAAAACTTCGCTCATCTCTGATTGTGGTTCCATCTCCACTGCCTTAACAGTTTGCTCATGGAACCTGCTGGCTTACCCAAGATGAACCTGTCTGAGGTATATAAGTAGCTGACTAGTCAATGTGGTTGCCAAGAGCATCAAATGCAGTATCTGCAAAGCATTTTAGCCCACCTGGAAGCCTTGACTACTACAGCTCCTGCACCGCAACCTGTGTCTGTAAAATCACTAGTTTCTGGTGCCTCTGCATGTTCCACTTCCCCCAGGCAATTAAGGGGACCCCAACCAATGTTGTAGATTCCTGTAGAATGCGTATACCTCATCATAAATCAGGCCAAAATCACAATGTACCTATTGTAGCCACTAGTATTATCATAGAGTAGACAGTCCTGTACTTTATTTCTCTGTGCCCTTATCACAGTTCAGCTTTGGTGCAATACCAGTACCTTTATTTATCTCTATTTATTCACGGTCTCCTGATGAGTCCTATGACAGGAGACAGAAACACATCACGTCAGACAGTGAATTAGGGTCTGTAGGGCCACGGCTGTTCTAGGGGCAGGTTCCAGACAGGCTTGCCTTCACTGGTACCATACCACGAACTTATTCTGCTGGAGTTTGGTTATGATGTCACATTATGTGATATTTTTTTTTTTTAGGTCTGACATACATCCAACCTGTTTATACCAACTATCTCGTACCTGGGTACAGTTGCGTGTGTGTGTATATATATGTATATATATATATATATATATATATATATATATATATATAATTTATTTTTTTTACTGTGAAAGTCAGCTCTGATAGAGGCAGGATTGGCCAGCTTGCGGTCAGTCAGAGACAGTGACACATGGGTCAAAGTCCAAATAAAGTTCCACTTTATAGTGGTTTCAACAGCCTTTAAATTTCAGGCAAAACACACCAAAATAAACCTTACTGGTCTGAGCAATAACTAGACAGTATTTCTCTAACTATACTAGGTGCCGTACTGCTGGCACTGAAGATCAACAGCAAGTTAGGCTACTTTCACAGTAACGTTTTTGCTGAATCCGTCAGGGTTCAGCAAAAATGATTGTTACTGATAATACAACCGTCTGCATCCGTTATGAACGGATCCAGTTGTATTATCTTTAACATAGCCAAGACGGATCCGTCATGAACTCCACTGAAAGTCAATGGGGGACGGATCCATTTTCTATTGTGTCAGATAGTCTCAGAGTTAAACGGATCTGTCCCCATTGACTTGCATTATGGTTCATGACGAATCCATCTTGCTCTGCATCCCATGACGGAAAGAAAACTGCAGCATGCTGCGGATTGCTCTCCAGTATAAGAATGCAACCAAACGGAACAGAATGCATTTTAGAGCCTTCCGTTCAGTTACGTTTTGTACCCATTGACAATTGAGATCCATCATAGGGTCTCAATACTGGAAAATAGAAATGCTAGTGTGAAAGTAGCCTTACTCACAAGCACCAGCTTGGCACTTTCACACATCAGTTAGATCTCAGACCCCAGACTGATCAGGCAGCAGGCTAGACCTCCACCAGAAGTGGACTGCGGATTGGGGAACCCGTCCACCTCTTCTCCAATCCAAAACTCCAGGCCCTATACCAGCTTTTCCACAAACCACCTCAGGAAAGCTTGGTCTTTCCAGTACACACTAGGCACTCCCTGGTCCCTAAGCCGCATAGGACAGGATTCTGGCACAAAAGCACCTGCCATCAATAACTCTTCCTGTCACTGTCTCACTATATATATATATAATATATATATATATATATATATATATATTTATACACACACACAAGTATGCCCCTCACATTTTTGTAAATATTTTATTATATCTTTTGATGGGCCACCACTGAAGATATGACACTGTGATACAATGTACAGTAGTCAGTGTACAGCTTGTATAACAGTGAAAATCTGGTGTGCCCTCAAAATAACTCAGCAGACAGCCATTAATGTCTAAACCGCTGGCAAAAAAAGTGAGTACACCCCTAAGTGAAAATGGCCAAATTGTGCCCAATTAGCCATTTTCCCTCCCTGGTGTCATGTGACTCATTAGTGTTACAAGTTCTCAGGTGGGAGTGGGGAGAAAATTTGTTGAATTTGGTGTTATCGCTCTCACACTCTCTCATACTGGTCACTGGAAGTTCAACATGGCACCTCATGGCAAAGAACTCTATGAGGATCTGAAAAAAAAAAATTGTGTCTCTACATAAAGATGGCCTCGGATATGAGAGGATTGACCATACCCTGAAACTGAGCTGCAGCATGGTGGCCAAGACCAAACAGAAATTTAACAAGACAGGTTCCGCTCAGAACAAGCCTCACCATGGTCAACCAAAGAAGTTGAGTGCACAGGCTCAGCGTCATATCCAGAAGTTGTCTTTTCAAAATAGATGCATGAGTGCTGCCAGCATTGCTGCAGGGGTTAAAGGGGTGTGTGTGGGGGGTCAGCCTGTCAGTGCTCAGACCATATGCTGCACACTGCATGAAATTGGTCTGCCTGGCTGTTGTCCCAGAAGGAAGCCTCTTATAAAGATGATGCACAAGAAAGCCCGCAAACACTTTCCTGAAGACAAGCAGACTAAGGACATGGATTACTGGAACCATGTCTTGTGGTCTGGTGAGATCAAGATAAACTTATTTAGTTCAGATGGTGTCAAGCGTGTGTGGCAGCAACCAGGTGAGGAGTACAATGACAAGTGTGTCTTGCCTACAGTCAAGCAGAGTTGGGGCAGTGTTATGGTTTGGGGCTGCATGAGTGCTGCCAGCTGTGAGAGCTAAAGTTCATTGAGGGAACCATGACATGCAAACATGTACTGTGACATACTGAAGCAGAGCATGATGCTGTCCCTTCAGAAACTGAGCCGCAGGGCAGTATTCCAACATGATAAGGACCCCAAATACACCCTCAAAACGACCACTGCCTTCCTAAAGAAGCTGAGAGCAAAGGTGCTGGACAGTTCCATGATGTCATCATGTCATTGTTGAGGTTGCAACTAATATTGCTTTTTGGGGTTCAATTAGTCACTCCGAATCAAGCAGGCATGAGTGTACACTTATCTAAGAAAAGACACTGACTCAATATATATAGTTCAGCATCAGATCTATGACATGCCTCGTGGCTGCTGTCTCTATAGCTCTGAAGTTCCTCTTTTATTATAACGGTACATATCTTCACAGAAAAAGGAGAAGGGGCGTAAGCATGCAAATAACTAATAATGTATATATCTTCTTGTACTCCTACGTGGTCTTGATTGGGCAAGGAGCCTCATGCCATCCTGCATCACTGCCTTGAGAAAGAGATAAGGCCCACGTGTAGGTAAGAGTACAGGCGCCATCTTAGACCTGTTGCCTCAGCTAAATATGAATACATTTTATGCAAGCTTTATAAAGACTACAGAGTATAAAAGTATAAAAGTATATAAAGGCACATCTGTTCTTGTCTCATCACATTATCCGGGATATTGAATTCACATTATCCTGAAGACGTGGGAAACTCAGGATTTGCAATAGAATACATTACATTAAGTCCATATACCTCAACATCATCATGGAGGAGTGGAAGAGGATTCTAGTGGCAACCTTTGAAGCTCTAGTGAACTCTATGCCCAAGAGTATTAAAGCAGTCCTGGGAAATAATGATGGCCACACAAAATATTGACAGTTTAGGCCAGGGGCAGACTGGGAACTTAAAGTGGCCCTGGAAAAAATACTAAAAGTGGCCCCGGTTTTGTAGTTCGGTCCAAATTGATGGAAGGCAGGGCCGGCAATACCATATTGTGGCACATTATACCACCCCAACAGAGCCAAATACCACAGTCCTTCACAAAATACTGCCTAAAAACTTCCACTGGCCAGATATGAGGAGGGCCCAGGTGGCCCCCTGGGCATCAGCCCACCGGGAAATTTCC
This sequence comes from Rhinella marina, assembly GCA_900303285.1. Taxonomy (NCBI): domain Eukaryota; kingdom Metazoa; phylum Chordata; class Amphibia; order Anura; family Bufonidae; genus Rhinella; species Rhinella marina. The sequence goes on from ONZH01000876.1 coordinate 47,741, forward strand.
CTGTAATGTCTATGGTCAATCCGCCCCTGGTTTAGGCACAATTTGGCCATTGTGTTATTTTGAGGGCACACCTAATTTACACTTTTATACAAGCTGTACACCGACTAATTTACATTGTATCAAAGTGTCATATCTTCAGTGTTGTACCATGAAAAGATATAAAATTTACAAAAATGTGAGGGGTGTACTCACTTTTGTGGGATGCTATATATATATATATATATATATATATATATATATACATATATACATATATACAACATTGGTGTATTTTTTACAGAACAATTAAAAGTTATGTTTTAGAACTTTTTCTTCCCCTCTTGTGCATACTTTAGGCTACATAGAAATGTAACAAGAAAAACAACGTACAGTTAAGTCGCATTCATCATGTAACATAGTAACATAGTTTATAAGGCCAAAAAAAGACATCTGTCCATCCAGTTCGACCTGTTTTCCTACAAGTTGATCCAGAGGAAGGCAAAAAAACCCTGTGCGGTAGAAGCCAATTTTCCTCACTTTAGGGGAAAAAATTCCTTCCCGACTCCAATCAGGCAATCAGAATTACTCCCTGGATCAACAACAACAACCCATATCTAGTAACTCTAGTAACTATAACCTATAATATTATTACCCTCCAGAAATACATCCAGGCCCCTCTTGAACTCTTTTAGTGAACTTACCATCACCACCTCATCAGGCAGAGAGTTCCATAGTCTCACTGCTCTTACCATAAAGAATCCTCTTCTATTTTTGTGAACAAACCTTCTTTCCTCCAGGCGCAGAGGATGTCCCCTCGTCATGGTCACTGTCCTTGGGATAAAGAGATCATGGGAGAGATCTCTGTACTGACCCCTGATATAGTTATACATAGTTATTAGATCTCCCCTCAGTCGTCTTTTTTCTAAAGTGAATAACCCTAATTTTGATAATCTTTCTGCGTACTGTAGTCCACCCATTCCAGCTATGACTTTAGTTGCCCTCCTCTGAACCCTCTCCAGCTCTGCTATGTCTGCCTTGTTCACAGGAGCCCAGAACTGTACACAGTACTCCATGTGCGGTCTAACTAGTGATTTGTAAAGTGGCAGGACTATGTTCTCATCACGGGCATCTGTGCCCCTTTTGATGCAACCCATTATCTTATTGGCCTTGGCAGCAGCTGTTTGACACTGGTTTCTGCAGCTTAGTTTGCTGTTCACTAAAATTCCTAGGTCCTTTTCCATGTCAGAGTTACCCAATGTTTTACCATTTAGTATGTACTGGTGACTTGCATTATTCCTTCCCATATGCATAACCTTACATTTGTCAGTGTTAAACCTCATCTGCCACTTCTCTGCCCAAGCCTCCAGTCTATTCATATCCATCTGTAGCAGTGTACTGTCCTCTTCTGTGTTAATTACTTTACACAGTTTGGTGTCATCTACAAAAATTTATATTTTACTGTGCAAACCTTCTACAATATCATTAATAAATATATTGAAGAGAATAGGGCCCAATACTGACCCCTGTGGTACCCCACTAGTGACAGTGACCCAATCTGAGTATGTACCATTAATAACCACCCTCTGTTTTCTATCACTGAGCCAGTTACTTACCCACATACAGACATTTTCTCCCAGGCCAAGCATTCTCATTTTATATACTAACCTTTTATGTGGTACAGTGTCAAATGCTTTGGAGAAGTCCAGACTCATAGAAACTGATTAAATTGGTTGGGATTTTGTCCCAGTTAGTTAGACCTATGGCCTCTCTTAGTTGGCTAAATTTTGCATTTTTGAAGTTTGGTATTTTTGTTCCTCCCTGAAGAAATGCTTTTTTTAATGACAATTTAAAGGTTATTATTTTATGGTCACTGTTACCCAGGTGTCCCCCAACCTGCACATCTGTTGTTCTGTCAGGTCTATTGGTTAATACTAAGTCCAGTATGGCCGCCCCTCTAGTCGGGTCCTGAACCAGTTGGGAAAGGTAATTGTCTTTGGTTATTGCCATGAACCTGTTTCCTTTATGAGATATACAGGTTTCAGTTTTCCAGTCTGGAAATCTGGATAGTTGAAATCCCCCATAATAACAACCTCATTATGATTTGCTGTCTCGTCTATTTCATTTAGAAGTCGATTTTCTGTGGCCTCTGATATATTAGGTGGTTTATAATAAACTCCTATTAGTATTTTAAAATACAAAAAGAAACAGAGTGGCGCGCCAATGTGCCTAATTAAAATGTATGAAGAAAGGGATAAAAACAAAGTAATGCGCTTACCCCTAGTGGATGTGTAAAGCCACAACCACTATAATGAGCTTCGCTGGTTTTTAGGATCACCGACCAGCATAACGGTATTGGTCCTGTGACTGCAGCTGCGATCCAAAATATGCACGCTGGGAGAAGGTTTTGAGGTGCCCGTAGGTACAATGAAGCAGAAGAGTGGACCGTCCGTCTAGGCGCTGTCACTGGACAAAGACTACACCCAGGTATAATGATGTAGCTGTAGGTAGTTTTATTAGTCAACGCGTTTCGGAGGATCAATGCCTCCTTCTTCAGGACAATAATAACACATAGTGCAAACAACAGTACATTTAAAAGGCCGTTTTTGGCGCCAAGAGTGAGAAGGGGGCGTGGCCAATTTTTATTTATTTTTTTAAATAAATTGACAGTGTCGGTAGCAACCATTGCTACATATAAAATGAAATACATCTATATTACAAAGTCAGAGTATATAAAATACAAAAAGAAACAGAGTGGCACGCTAATGTGCCTAATTAAGAAAGGATAAAAGAATAAAAACAAAGTAATGCGCTTACCCCTAGTGGATGTGTAGAGACCCAACACTATGATGAGCTTCGCTGGTATGGATGCAAGTATATATAATTATAAAAATAATAAATATAAAAAAATATATATATATACATATATATCTATCGCTTAAAACACAGAGAGATATAGGGCACATTCATTGTGTATATTATAATCTCATAGGTGGATCCACCGAGGATGCATGTATATATGGATGCAAGTGTTGGTGAATATTTAATATGTGTTTTTTTGCTAGAGTTTTCATATAGTAAAGAGTCTGGAATGAGGATGGGAATTATAATCTCATGTGTGTGGTAATGAGGGATGCCTGTACGTATGGATGCATGTGTCGGTATATCTTAAATATCTTTTTTCTGCTTGTTGTTTTGTATTTTTTACTTTTCTATATGATGGTCTCCTTAATCTCATTTAGACCGAAGGGGGTAATGGTATTCAACTGATAAATCCAGAAGACTTCTCTTTTTTGTAATATATCAAATCTATTGTACGGATTGTATGGGATATAGTCAATTGGAGTGATGTTAATTGGGTGTTTTTGTTTTTCTGGGGTAGCAGCACAGTGTCTGGATAGGCTGTGTTTATTATAAAGCCTTTGTATATTGTAGCGGTGTTGGTTTAGCCTACAATGGAGAGATTGAGTGGTGCGGCCGACATACTGTAGGCCACAGTTGCATTCGATGAGATAAATGACGAAAGATGATTGGCAGTCTAAATTATGTTTTATCGGAAATATGTTACCGTTAGATTTCGATTGAAAGGACTCTTTCTTATGAGAGATTATATTGCAACACAGACAGCGGTTCTTTTGGCATTTAAAGCTGCCCATTTTTTGTGTTGTTCCTTTATTTATTGTGGTTTCGGATATTTTGTGTTGTCTTAGTTTGTTTGGGGCAATGAGATTTCTGATGGTTGGGGCTCTTCTGTAGGTAATGTTTGGTTTTTTCGATAAGTGTTTTGCCAAGTATGGGTCTTGAAGAAGTATGTGCCAGTGTTTGGTGAGAATGTTTTTGATCTGATTATTAGACGTGCTATATTGGGTAATGAGGTTAATTTGATCAAAGGTGTTCTCTTTTTTCTTACTTGGTAATAGACATTCTTTTTGGGTCAGGTTGGCACATTTTTTGTATGCATCTGAAATAAATTTTTTGGGGTAATTTTTCTCTTTGAATCTGGTGTCTAGTATTTTAGCTTGTACTTTGTAGTCTTCATGTTTAGTGCAATTCCGTCTTATACGTTTGTATTGGCTGTAAGGTATGTTATTCAGCCAATTTTTGTGATGAAAGCTTTTATAATGAATATAGCTGTTTGTATCGACTGACTTGAAGAAAGTTTTTGTATTTGATTATTTTGTATGGTAATAATTATATCGAGGAATTCAATACTTTCTTTATGGTATGTCGGGGTAAATGTGATCCCCCAATTAGTGGTATTCAGTGACTGGCAGAACTCACTAGACGTTTTTTCATCACCATCCCAAATAATAAACAAATCATCAATGTATCTTTTGTAGTACTTGATGTGATTATTGAATGTGGAGTTTAGAATATATTCATCCTCGAATTCCCCCATAAAGATGTTAACACAGTCTAGTTTAGGTTCACATATTAATGATCTTCCTACTGATCAATTTTTGGATAAGTTCCATACCCTTAGAGACCAATATTTAAACAGAAAAGCTACCAAAAATGCTCTACATGAGACCTCACAACTCACCTCTCTTAGCAATATTAGTATTTATCCAACACAGGCTGAGCATACTAATACTCCCCCCTCTCCTACCACTGTGGTGATCGACAACACCAACACTAATTGTAACGGTGTTGTACCTTTTTTAGACCATGCCAGACCATCGGTCACCCCCCCATCCCTATCAGGCAAATACAAGTGAGCGCTTCCATTATGGAAGCGCTCACTTGTATTTAGGGACCCCCATCAGACCTCAGATCAGCCCACCCAGCCACATAGGATTAAAATAAAAAGTAAGTAAGAAAGGTTTTTTATTTTAATCCTATGTGGCTGGGTGGGCTGATCTGAGGTCTGATGGGGGCACAATACGCTGATCTGAGGTCTGATAGGGGCACAGTAGGCTGATATGAGGTCTGATGGGGGCACAGTCTGCTGATCTGAGGTCTGATGGGGGCACAATACGCTGATCTGAGGTCTGATGGGGGCACAATACGCTGATCTGAGGTCTGATGGGGGCACAATACGCTGATCTGAGGTCTGATAGGGGCACAGTAGGCTGATATGAGGTCTGATGGGGGCACAGTCTGCTGATCTGAGGTCTGATGGGGGCACAATACGCTGATCTGAGGTCTGATGGGGCACAATACGCTGATCTGAGGTCTGATAGGGGCACAGTAGGCTGATATGAGGTCTGATGGGGGCACAGTCAGCTGATCTGAGGTCTGATGGGGGCACAATACGCTGATCTGAGGTCTGATGGAGGCACAATACGCTGATCTGAGGTCTGATGGGAGCACATTAAGCTGATGTGAGGTCTGATGGGGGCACAATACGCTGATGTGAGGTCTGATGGGGGCACAGTAGGCTGATGTGAGGTCTGATGGGGGCACAGTAGGCTGATGTGAGGTCTGATGGGGGCACAGTAGGCTGATCTGAGGTCTGATGGTGGCACAGTACGCTGATCTGAGGTCTGATGGGGGCACAATACGCTGATGTGAGGTCTGATGGGGGCACAGTAGGCGGATGTGAGGTCTGATGGGGGCACAGTAGGCTGATGTGAGGTCTGATGGGGGCCACAGTAGGCTGATCTGAGGTCTGATGGGGGCACAAAACGCTGATCTGAGGTCTGATGGGGGCACAATACGCTGATCTGAGGTCTGATGGGGGACACAGTACGCTGATCTGAGGTCTGATGGGGGCACAAAACGCTGATCTGAAGTCTGATGGGGGCACAATACGCTGATCTGAGGTCTGATGGGGCACAGTAGGCTGATGTGAGGTCTGATGGGGGCACAGTAGGCTGATGTGAGGTCTGATGGGGGCACAGTAGGCTGATGTGAGGTCTGATGGGGGCACAGTAGGCTGATCCGAGGTCTGATGGGGGCACAGTAGGCTGATCCGAGGTCTGATGGGGGGCACAATACGCTGATCTGAGATCTGATGGGGGCACAATACGCTGACCTGAGGTCTGATGGGGCACAATAAGCTGGTCTGAGGTCTGATGGGGGCACAATACGCTGATCTGAGGTCTGATGGGGGCACAATACGCTGATCTGAGGTCTGGTGGGGGGCACAATACGCTGATGTGAGGTCTGATGGGGGCACAGTAGGCTGATGTGAGGTCTGATGGGGGCACATTCTGCTGGTCTGATGGGGGCACAATATGCTGATCTGAGGTCTGATGGGGCACAATACGCTGATCTGAGGTCTGATGGGGCACAATACGCTGATCTGAGGTCTGATGGGCACAATACGCTGATCTGAGGTCTGATGGGGGCACAGTACGCTGATCTGAGGTCTGATGGGGCACAATACGCTGATCTGAGGTCTGATGGGGGCACATTCTGCTGATCTGAGGTCTGATGGGGCACAATACGCTGATCTGAGGTCTGATGGGGGCACAGTAGGCTGATCTGAGGTCTGATGGGGGCACATTCTGTTGATCTGAGGTCTGATGGGGGCACAATACGCTGATCTGAGGTCTGATGGGGGCACAGTAGGCTGATGTGAGGACTAATGGGGGCACATTCTGCTGATCTGAGGTCTGATGGGTACAATACGCTGATCTGAGGTCTGATGGGGCACAATACGCTGATGTGAGGTCTGATGGGGGCACGGTAGGCTGATGTGAAGTCTGATGGGGGCACAATCTGGGTTCTGATGGGGCACAATACGCGGATCTGAGGTCTGATGGGGGCACAGTAGGCTGATGTGAGGTCTGATGGGGGCATATTCTGCTGATCTGAGGTCTGATGGGGCACAATACGCTGATCTGAGGTCTGATGGGGGCACAATACACTGATCTGAGGTCTGATGGGGGCACATTCTGATGATCTGAGGTCTGATGGGGGCAGGGGACTGTTAGTTTAGTCCCATTGTTTTTTAATCCTATTACTCCTATATTTTACTGCATTATATGGTAGAGTATTTAGAGTAGGGTAGGTAGAAAGTCTATTGTACTGTACTTAACAGCATAGATGATCTAGCAGTTTATACAGTCATCTTTCTAATACAGTATTATAACCACAACTAGTAGTATGTGCCTGTGAAGTTGGAAACGTGCGTTTGGGAAGCCAATAAGTGGGGGGCCCACTCAAGTATGTTTCGCCCCCCCCTGTGCTGAACCTCTAGCTACGCCTCTGGGCCTACAGTATGTCAGCCGCACCACTCAATCTCTCCATTGTAGGCTAAACCAACACCGCTACAATATACAAAGGCTTTATAATAAACACAGCCTATCCAGACACTGTGCTGCTAGCCCAGAAAAACAAAAACACCCAATTAACATCACTCTAATTGACTATATCCCATACAATCCGTACAATAGATTTGATATATTACAAAAAAGAGAAGTCTTCTGGATTTATCAGTTGAATACCATTACCCCCTTCGGTCTAAATGAGATTAAGGAGACCATCATATAGAAAAGTAAAAAATACAAAACAACAAGCAGAAAAAAGATATTTAAGATATACCGACACATGCATCCATACGTATAGGCATCCCTCATTACCACACACATGAGATTATAATTCCCATCCTCATTCCAGACTCTTTACTATATGAAAACTCTAGCAAAAAACCACATATTAAATATTCACCAACACTTGCATCCATATATACATGCATCCTCGGTGGATCCACCTATGAGATTATAATATACACAATGAATGTGCCCTATATCTCTCTCTATGTGTTTTAAGCGATAGATATATATGTATATATATATATATATATATATATATATATTTTTTTTTTATATTTATTATTTTTATAATTATATATACTTGCATCCATACCAGTGAAGCTCATCATAGTGTTGGGTCTCTACACATCCATTAGGGGTAAGCGCATTACTTTGTTTTTATTCTTTTATCCTTTCTTAATTAGGCACATTGGCGCGCCACTCTGTTTCTTTTTGTATTTTATATACTCTGACTTTGTAATATAGATGTATTTCATCTTTTATTTCATTTTATATGTAACAATGGTTGCTACCGTCACTGTCAATTTATTTTAAAAAAAAAATAAAAATTGGCCACGCCCCCTTCTCACTCTTGGCGCCAAAAACGGCCTTTTAAATGTACTGTTGTTTGCACTATGTGTTATTGTCCTGAAGGAGGCATTGATCCTCCGAAACGCGTAGACAGCATTGACTAATAAAACTACCTACAGCTACATCATTATACCTGGGTGTAGTCTTTGTCCAGTGACAGCGCCTAGACGGACGGTCCACTCTTCTGCTTCATTGTACCTATTAGTATTTTATTATTGTTTTTGGCTCCATTTATTTATTTTTACCATGTGGTAAAGATGAGCGTGGACTGGGTTTTTCCGCCCTCTTTCTCACATCAGTCAGGGTTACAATAATTTTTCATTAATCTTCTTGGACCATAGAGACTTTGGATTGTTCTTTGATAGGTGAGGAAGATTGAGATTTCAAGTTCCACTTTTTTAGTAAGGTCATGCTGTTTTCAGCAGATTGGATAATAAATGTGTTGTTTCCGCTTTTCACAATAAGCTTGGTAGGGAAGCCCCATTTGCAAAGGATTTTGATTCCTCTTAGGGGTTGTTCACATATCAGTTATTTGATCAATTATTTCCATCAGTTATTGTGAGCCAAAGCCAGGTCCGGGTCAAAAACACCAAACAGGTGCAGATCTTTTCATTATACCTGATCTCTGTTTAGTGTCCACTCCTGGTTTTGGCTGACAATAACTGATGGAAATAACTGATCAAATAACTGATAGGTGAACAAACTACCGCCATCTCTTCAAGCACAGCGCTGTACATAGTACAGCGACTGTGCTTGGTGTTGCTGCACAGCTACATTTACTTCAATGGGGCTGAGCTGCACCTAGGCCATGTGACTGATGTACCATGATGTCACATGGCCTAGGAATATGTCACGGCGCTCATGGAGCCTCTTCTAACAGCTGATCCAGAAAATAGATCATCAATAGAAATTTTCATATAACCCCTTTAAAGGGGTATTCCGGTTACCATAAATATAACTTATGTTTTAGACTAATTCATCATCAATCATTACCTAATATAATGTCTATTTCACATATTTACCGTTCAGTAGTTATAAAGTACTTTTCTTCCCCTGCTACCTACTGTGTTCCTCATAAGTTACCATGGCACCGACCTGTAGTTCTGAGCCTTTGTCAGGTCAGGCATGCTCAGTGTGTTGCTATCAGTTCTCTAGCTAATGTCAGTGTGCTGCAGCTTACTAAGTAGAGGGGGCGTGACCGGACTGGAATATCAGGCAGCCAATCAGTAATCATCAGCACTCATGAACAAGCAGAAACTCACAGCAGGAAAGCTAGGGATTGTGGGGATTGTAGTTTTGTGAGGGAAGATCAGGAGCCATGACACTCTCAGTGTGTTGCAGGCTCATATAGGAGCTAGAGAAATGGTTTGCAAGGTAAATTGAAGCTCTGGTTATATGTATAGGTATGGGTTCTGGTTAGGTCGCAGCTTGCAGCCTTAAAGGGAACCTGTCACCTCCTTTAGGCAAATTTAACTGTAAACATTACCTTAATGTATAGACCAGTGTGATTCAAATGAAGTTCCTGATACTGAGAACTGCCTGGTGAAACTGTAGTAAATTGAACTTTTATTCCTCCTTGGTGCGCTTTTCCCAGTGATCTTGAAGTCAAGGGGGCAGCGGCCTCCTTGCTTCGAGTCAAAAAAGCCACTCCCCACTTCCTTGTGATAGACAGTTTGCCTGGGATCGCGCAAATATCGTGCATGCGCGTTGCGCGATTTCTTACTGCGTGATCCCGGCCCCGGCTCTTCAGTTTGCCGGCGCTTCTACTGTATCTGCGCATGCGCCGCATAGCAAAGCGAGCGCGCTTGCGAGAGCGCGCCCGCCGTCCCAGCACGCAAGGGGTCACAGAAGCGGCATACCGCCCGGGCGTACGTATACTCGGGGTGAGTTATGCGGCGCATGCACAGATACAGTAGAAGCGCCGGCAAACTGAAGAGCCGGGGCCGGGATCGCGCAGTAAGAAATCGCGCAACGCGCATGCGCGATATTTGCGCGATCCCCAGCACCCAGGCAAACTGTCTATCACAAGGAAGTGGGGAGTGGCTTTCTTGACTCGAAGCAAGGAGGCCGCTGCCCCCTTGACTTCAAGATCACTGGGAAAAGCGCGCCAAGGAGGAATAAAAGTTCAATTTACTACAGTTTCACCAGGCAGTTCTCAGTATCAGGAACTTCATTTGAATTACACTGGTCTATACATTAAGGTAATGTTTACAGTTTAATTTGCCTAAAGGAGGTGACAGGTTCCCTTTAATGCAGTTTATCAAAAATTAATTTACGCTACCGGAATACCCCTTTAACTTAACTGAAAAAGCTTCAGCTGAAGATGATATATGTGCAAATACAGTATTAGAAGGGGTTAATGAAAGTAAATGATAGTCCCCTATCTTGGAGTTTGCATTGTTTTGTAACATCAACCTTAGCCTTTGTTTGGTAGGTCTTCTAGTGTTTGAAGAGTTAATGTTTAGCCCCTCTGCAAGTGCATGGTGATTTTGTGCACATTTCATGTCCATTGTGGTGCTTCTCATGGCTCTGGGCTTGTTTTGTTTTTTTTTTCTGTTGGAGATGCAATACCATCTAAAGGGTGCATATCGTTAGTAGAGTGGGAGCACGGTTCTCTGTATCTCCTCCCCTTTTAGGCTGCCTGGAGAGAAGCTGTGAGGTGTTAGTGCTGCTGGGACTTGTGCTGGAGCGCTGTTTATTGGAGCCATTTTCTTCCTTGTTCCTCCCTGTGAAGACGTCGGTAAGGCACTTCAGGAATTTCTGTATTGCTTCTTCTCCTTGGCATCTTGTTTTCTGCAGGTTTGGGTACAGTTTAGATAACTGTTGGACACCTGTAGTCGCTTTGGGTGGCTGTGAGGATATGAAAGGAAGCAGAGCTCTGAAGATAAGCAACTATCTTGCTTCCAGTCTGGACATGCTGCCCTAAATTGTATAACTTTTCATTATATGAAGAACAACATTTTTAATTGCTTTAAAATTGGTGTACCCCTTAAGGTCACATTTTTATACACAAAAGAAGCCATAGAAATCGTTTCTCCATGTTGCATGTGTATTTAAGGTGTTTTTCATCAGGCCTTTTTTACCCTATAGAAGGAGTAAACATGCCTCTGTTTCATGCTGCATTTAACAAAAAAAATCAGAAACAAAAAAAAAAAACATCAATTAGAAAAAAACACATTAGCTAAAAAAACATGTTTGTGTCCTACATTTCAGTTTGGTTGCTAGAGGAAACTATACCAGTTTTCCTTTACACCAGTTTTGATAAATCTACCCCTATGTATAAAGGAAGCCTTTCCTAAATATCTACTACAGATACGACGCCATCTTTCTAACCAGACAGCACTATAAATTGTTTTTCTTCTCAGGGGCCTATTATTCATGTTACTACAACCTGAAAGAGGATCAGAATTTTCAGTTAATGATTAAATTCACTGTTTACATACAAAGATTGTGTAAAAATTGGGAACACTTGTTGACTATGAAAATAGCTATTTTTGCTACCTAAGGGTCCCTACACTCATTAATTTGGCACCGCTTGCATTTTTTTCCACGTTATTGTGGTGGTTTATCTGTTGTTTGTGAGCCTGAAAAAAAGGCAAGAACTACAGCATGCTGCTTAAAAAGAAGCTGGAAAGACAAAAAAATGCCACTTAAAGGGGTATTCCCATCTTGGACACTGGGGACATATCGCTAGGATATGCGTCACAGGAGAAAACAGAATTCGATCGCACATCCCCATAATATGCTTTTGATCTATAAGTGCGTCTCAGCAAAATTTAAACCGCTTCTCAGAGCAATTTTTAATGCACTACCCAATGCACTGCATGCTATACAAGAGGCATTGGTGTGCGTTCTGATCAAAAGGCAATAAGCCCACTCACCGCGTCAAGGTTGCCTCCAGGAGTGGGACCTACTCTAAACTTTGGCGCAGCACTGCGTAGCGGCAGCGTGGCACCGCACCAGCAAGCGGCGGAACCCAGGGGTCAAACAGCACCTTGCTATCTGACAAAGCCATCCATGGCACTGGGTCCCGCCATCTCACTGGTTCAGAGCCACAAAAACAAATGCCACCGTGCAGTAATGCACCATCTGAACAGTTGTCTAAAACATGTCCCATGAACTCCAACTGAAAGCTGGCAGGTCCATTAGCTTTTATATGCAGACTCCTATTCGTTAATTAAAAACACCTGAGCCGAGTGGGAGGAGTGCTGATACCAGAAATGAAGAAGAAAGATTAATGTAAATGCGTCACAGGAGAAAACAGAACTGGATCGCACATCCCCATAATATGCTTTTGATCTATAAGTGCTTCTCAGCAAAATTTAAACCGCTAATACAGTACAGACCAAAAGTTTGGACACACCTTCTCATTCAAAGAGTTTTCTGTATTTTCATGACTATGAAAATTGTAGAGTCACACTGAAGGCATCAAAACTATGAATTAACACATGTGGAATTATATACTTAACAAAAAAGTGTGAAACAACTGAAAATATGTCTTATATTCTAGGTTCTTCAAAGTAGCCACCTTTTGCTTTGATTACTGATTTGCACACTCTTGGCATTCTCTTGATGAGCTTCAAGAGGTAGTCACCTGAAATGGTTTTCACTTCACAGGTGTGCCCTGTCAGGTTTAATAAGTGGGATTTCTTGCCTTATAAATGGGGTTGGGACCATGAGTTGTGTTGGGCAGAAGTCAGGTGGATACACAGCTGATGAATAGACTGTTATAATTTGTAGTATTGCGAGAAAAAAAGCAGCTAAGTAAAGAAAAATGAGTGGCCATCATTACTTTAAGAAATGAAGGTCAGTCAGTCCGAAAAACTGGGAAAACTTTGAAAGTGTCCCCAAGTGCAGTGGCAAAAACCATCAAGCACTACAAAGAAACTGGCTCACATGAGGACCGCCCCAGGAAAGGAAGACCAAGAGTCACCTCTGCTGCGGAGGATAAGTTCATCCGAGTCACCAGCCTCAGAAATCGCAGGTTAACAGCAACTCAGATTAGAGACCAGGTCAGTGCCACACAGAGTTCTATCAGCAGACACATCTCTACAACAACTGTTAAGAGGAGACTGTGTGCAGCAGGCCTTCATGGTAAAATAGCTGCTAGGAAACCACTGCTAAGGACAGGCAACAAGCAGAAGATCCTTGTTTGGGCTAAAGAACACAAGGAATGGACATTAGACCAGTGGAAATCTGTGCTTTGGTCTGATGAGTCCAAATTTGAGATCTTTGGTTCCAACCACCGTGTTGTGCGATGCAGAAAAGGTGAACGGATGGACTCTACATGCCTGGTTCCCACCGTGAAGCATGGAGGAGGAGGTGTGATGGTGTGGGGGTGCTTTGCTGGTAACACTGTTGGGGATTTATTCAAAATGGAAGGCATACTGAACCAGCATGGCTACCACAGCATCTTGCAGCGGCATGCTATTCCATCCGGTTTGCGTTTAGTTGGACCATCATTTATTTATCAACAGGACAATGACCCCAAACACACCTCCAGGCTGTGTAAGAGCTATCTGACCAAGAAGGAGAGTGATGGGGTGCTACGCCAGATGACCTGAACCCAATCGAGATGGTTTGGGGTGAGCTGGACCGCAGAGTGAAGGCAAAAGGGCCAACAAGTGCTCTCTGGGAACTCCTTCAAGACTGTTGGAATACCATTTCAGGTGACTACCTCTTGAAGCTCATCAAGAGAATGCCAAGAGTGTGCAAATCAGTAATCAAAGCAAAAGGTGGCTACTTTGAAGAACCTAGAATATAAGACATATTTTCAGTTGTTTCAACCTTTTTTGTTAAGTATATAATTCCACGTGTTAATTCATAGTTTAGATGCCTTCAGTGTGAATCTACAATTTTCATAGTCATGAAAATACAGAAAACTCTTTGAATGAGAAGGTGTGTCCAAACTTTTGGTCTGTACTGTATATCGCTAGGATATGCCCCCAATGTCAGACAGGTGTGGGTCCCACCGCTGGGACCCATACCTGTCTTTGGAACAGAGCATGCAAAGTGCCAGAGAGCGCACCCCTTTAGCTAGTTCTGTAAGCCCACAGAAGTGAATAGAGCACTTGGCTATTTTTGCCAGTCCCATAGAAATAAATGGAGGGCAGCCGTGCATGTTTGCTGCACCCTCTGGCACTTTGCAGGCTCCATTCTGAGTATAGCCCCTAGTGTCCAAGATGGGAATACTCCTTTCAAGAACAAAAATGCCAGGAGCAAAATAAATGCTTGTGTCCTGGGTTTCATACTTACTATAGACCTTCAGCTAACATCTAGAGCTGGCATTTTTACAGCAAAAAAGGCACTAAAAATGGAAGTACTAAAATGCAAAAGTGAAGAAAACGCATGAAAAAAACTAATGAATGTGTGAAAGCCTAACTACAGTGACACAGCCAACACAGTGGCCCAGTCACAGAGAGGGGAAGTGGGGGGCAACAGAAGTGGCAGTAACAGCACAAGATGGTGGGTGGCAGTAGGAGAAGATGGCAGCAGGCGTTTGGCATCAGGCAGGTGGCAGCATCAGATTAGTGGTTGAAGCATGTGGCCAGAAGTAACGGGACATTTTTCACAATGTTCTGGTGTGGCAACACACTGCAGTTAGAACATTACTGCCAGAATTATCTAGTCTGATGCATCAGGTACCGGTGTGTGGAAATCCTGGCTGATTTACGCCTGATTCATCTTTATAAAGGTTAATCTGTTAACATTTTGCGTTGGCAAGTTCTCTTTGGGGTAAACTATGCCCCCCGGCACAAATAAACACCTGCTCTGATGCCACACTACTGGCCAGGCAGGAAAGCCTTCCGAGGGTAAACTCGGCCACTTGCGGCTACAATTCAAGTTTGTCTGCCCAGTAGTCCAGGGGATCTCTGATCTGGGCGGACAGGGTGCAGTCCAAGTATGCCACCACCTGCTGGTTCAGGTTCTGCTCCAAGTCCTTCTGCTGCTGGCTGGTTCGTTCAGTAGGCGGGTGAAGAAACATGCTCATTAGAGACTTGAGACTCAGGCTACTGCTGACAGAGCTTGTGCTGCTCCTGCCTTTCCCTCCCCTGCAGCAGTCATGGCAGTGGCGGGTGAGCAAAGAGGGTCCCTCTCGTCAGACCTTCGTGAGGATGGGTGATGGTGCACATAGGCTGTGACCAACTGACTACATAGGATGTCTGTATAGTAAATGAGTTTATCAATCCCCTTAGCAGGTGTAAAAAAGGTCTCCATTTTGGCCCGGTAGCGAGGGTCTAACATTGTGGAGAGCCAATAGTCTTCCCTCTGCCAAATGGTGATAATGCGACTGTCACTACACAACTCAGCATGCATCTGGCAATTTTTGCTACAGACTCAAAGGGACTCCCTGCCTCCATCTCCACTGCATAATGCCACAGTCTGTTGGGATGATCTGCCTGGTCTTCTTCATCGCCCGCTAGCTCCTCCTGCTCCTATCCTGTCGCTTGTGCAGATAAACCACCTATTTCTATATATATTTCCTAACTATTAATGTCCTTCTCCTCCGTCAGTTCAGCCCCCACAGGACTCAGGGGGCCGTGACATGTGGGCGCTGTGGAGACACGAGGGTCAGTGGGTGCTCTCATCCACCGACCTGGCTATCTTTATAAAGACCGCACAGGGCCAAGTCCTTCCTTCCCATGGGTGGAACACAATGCAGACAACATAGGGTGAGGGTTAAATGCTCCGGGAAGACTTCATTGGATAAACAACAGTCGGCAGCATATAGATAAACAATCTCAAACAATCTATTCAACAAGGGGGCATCCCAATAACAGTTAAATTAGACAGCTTATTCACTCCAATTTGAGAAGCAAAGAGTAATAGAATAGCTTATTTATTAAACAAGGTGGGCACCCAATAATTACACTACTTATTCACCCCACTTTGAGAATCAAGGTGTAATAGAATTGCATATCTATTAGACAAGGGGCAAAAGTTACTGCAGCACTCTTTGTCTTTCAAATAATTTCTGTGTTTATTTCACCAAACATGCAACGTTTTTGTCTTTCAAGAATTATTTGAAAGACAAAGAGTGCTATAGTATCTACTAACTTTTTGGGGAGCCCAGTCGGGCGTGGCTCAACACTGCGGGCACCGCCACTATAAGGATACCTAGGAAAGTTCCAGTGAGTAGTGCTGTCTTACTCTCTTTTGTTGCTATTAGACAAGGGGAACATCCCAATAACAGTTAAATTACACAGTGTATTCATACAAATTTGAGAAGTTGGACACTGTTCAATTAGATGCAAAATGATCTGTCTCCTATGGATCCTTTCAGATTCTGATTACACAGTCTGCACTGTCCCTGTAGTCTCCCTATTCTCTCCATACAGTGTGTAAAAACTCTCCCTATAATCTCCCTACACTGTTCCTGCAGTCTCCTTATCCAAGATTCTACAATTAAAGCTTTGTTAAACACTATGCCGAGCACATCTCTCCCTATGTTCAGTTCACTGTAAAATGGTTGAGATCAGGCGGGACTAGGATTTTTATAGGGATGTGACATCACAGGGGCTGGCTAGCTGCTAATTGGCTGACTGCACTGCATTATGGGTGATTTCTTGTTCAAGGGCTCCCTAAAAGAACTGCATGTCAGCTCTCTTAGCTTAGCAGAGCAGGCAGAAGCAGGAACCTGCTCCGATCAGCTAATCCTGGCATAGTACATGGGTACAGAGTACCCATTGGCTATGCCAAGAGTTAGTAATCGTCCAGGGGGTATGGGCAGGAGCAGCAATATGCTCTTCTGCCCATACTCTTGGCGCTGCTGCAGCATAATTCATAAAATGTACGCCATACACCGCTGAGCTGTCAGCGGTGTACAGAGAACAGAGTTTTAAGTGCACCAGTGAGTGGTGTGCTTTAGGCAGGGAAATATGGTGTAAAAATAGAAAATTAATAAATAAAGTATATTAGAGAGAGTTTTATTAGGGACAACATATTAAAAGTTTATGTAAAGGTTTAGTTATTCTTTAATGTTTTTTCTGTGTTGCTATAATTTCCGAATACTTTTGACTGTTACCGGAATGTGTGGTGCCATCATGGGGTTTAGAACATAACAGATATGTTTGGTTTCCTAAGACCATGGTAATTATTAAACTGGTGCTCTGATCTGATATAAGCAACTTTCACAGTTCAACTAATTAGACCTCTACTTTATACAGCAGCAAACATAGAAATGTAATCATTGAGACTTTATATACTAAAGAATATTCTGAGGGTCTCTTAATACACACCGTGCTGAACAGGTAAGATTTATCAAATAATTGTTAAAGCTATTGTTCCCAATCTTAACCCATTAAAGACCAGGCCTATTTTAATTTTTGATATTTTTCAGTTCACAGGGCAATGTGAGGGCTTATTTTTTGCGAGAAAAAAAAACTGGAAAAAAATTCTTGTGGGGTAAAATTGAAACAAAAAAAAAACAATTCCACCAAGGTTTTGGGGTTTTTAGCATCACAGCATTCACTGTGCACTAAAAATGACATGCTGACTTTATTCTGTAGCTCAATACAATTACAGCGATACTAAACTGTTGAGTTTTTATTTTATTACTTTAAAAAAAATGAAAACCTTTAAAAAAAACCCTACATTTTCTTTGCATCAGCATATAAATTTTTTTCCCCTCACCCATGACGGCACCCATGCGACTAGGACCTCCCATCCAGGACAGGAAACCTGCTGAGATAAAAAGGTTCACACCCACAGCACACCTCAGTTTTAGGTTTCCTGTCCTCCGGATAGGATGTTCCTAGGTGGCTTTTAAGCTCCTAGCCTGCTATTTTCTTTTTTTTTTTTAGGTTCACACAGGGAGCTGTGGAGGGCCCAGGTCTACTAACCGTAACGGGGCCTATTCCAGGCAGCGTAAGTCTTCACAGGAAGCAGTGGCCAAGTCTGCCTTCCTCCTGTCTCCTCCCTCCTCTCGGGGAGCCGCTGTGGCCGTGTTCAGGCGGCTTCCGGTCCGGGCGGTAGGGTTTCTGCTTCCTCCAGGAATGGCAGCTGGATTCCTTTTTGGGGTCTGCGCATGCGCGTGTTGCCGCGCTCACGTGACCGGAGGCGAGTTCTGGCGTCTGTCGTCACTTCCGGTCACGTGGGCGGAAGTGGGGACCCGGCTTTCTGGATTAGGAATCAGGGCCAGTAGGTTAAAAGGAGGCCGGGCGCGCTACAAATCGGCACAGGAGAAGGCAGCCAGCTCACAGCGATCGCACACAGTGCTGTGCAGGACCGGTATCCTGGTTAAAGATGTCGGATCCGGTTGATGGTGGACGCGCCGACCCTTTGGAATCCTTGAGACCCCCAAGTCCGGTACTGGGCAAGGATTGGGAAAACACACCTTTCGTTTATGGTGAGATCCATTCTAATTCTATTTGGGTTGTTGTTTGCTTTTGTATTTTAGGTAGCAAAAACCCCCAAGAAAGTGGCGTGTAAATCTAAACACAAGGAATGCAGTGGCTGTAAAGTTCCGTTACCCGCTTCATATTTAAAGCCCCTATGTCAGGGATGCATTGAGAAGCTAGTAATGGAGGAATCTCAATCCTTATCTAAAACCATTAAGGCTCTAGTCAAGTCTGAAGTCAAATCTTCAATTAGATCTTTAAAAAGATCTCGACCACAGTCCCCAGAAAAAGTCATGCTCATGGGAGACACGGATTCTGACATTTCTGACGGAGAAGTCCCTTCCAGTCAAAATATTTCAGAAGATTACTCATCCTCTGATGAGGAAGCGGCAGGTAAAGCTCTTTTCCCGGTAGAGGACACAGAGCTACTACTAAAGGCGGTTAAAGCTACTATGCAATTAGAAGACTTCAAGCAACCCAAATCCGTAGCTGATCAAGTGTTTGAAGGTTTAGCTCCTAAGCACCGCAGAGTATTTCCGGTTCATAGAAATATGGACGCTCTAATTAAAAAGGAGTGGAAAAATCCCGACAGAAAATTTTTTATTCCCTCTTCTATTAAAAGGAAGTACCCTTTTGAAGAGACGGTGTCTGAAGTCTGGGACAAAGCCCCCACAGTGGACGCCCCGGTAGCTAAAATAGCTAAGAAGTCTGCTCTCCCCTTTGAGGACTTAGGTTGTCTAGGTGATCCGCTAGATAAAAAAGCGGATATATATTTGAAAAGGGCCTGGGAATCAGCTTCTACTAGTTTAAGACCAGCCATTGCAGCCTCTTGGGTTTCCAGATCTCTCAAGCTGTGGTTGAATCAGTTGGAGGCTCACATTAAAGACAAGACACCTCGAGACGAACTTCTTTCATCTCTACCCACCTTTATTAAAGCTGCGGATTTCCTAGCAGATGCCTCCACTGATTCCGTCAGGTTCTCAGCTAGAGCAGCAGCAATGTCTAACGCTGCCAGGAGGGCCATATGGCTTAGATCCTGGAAGGGGGATCAGGGGTCTAAAGCTAGATTGTGTGCGGTGCCTTGTGTGGGTTCAAGGCTCTTTGGCCCCTCCTTGGATGAGATTCTTGAAAGAGCCTCAGACAAGAAGAAAGGATTCCCTCTTCCTCAAAAGCCCCCATTTTTTCGTAGGCCTGCTACCAATTTTCGTAGACAAAAAGGAAGACCGGCAGACAAGAAAGACTCCAGATTCCCTAGGAAAACTTCCGGTTTTCTATTCAAGCCTCAGGACAACAGGCCAAAGGATAAGCAGCAATGACGCCAGGTGTCAGGTGGGAGGAAGACTATCCACTTTCCTTCCAGCCTGGAATCAGATAACTCAAAACAAATGGGTGTTAAGTGTGATAAAGGATGGGTATCAAATAGAATTTGTTTCCCGTCCTCCAGATTCTTTCGTATGTACCAAGACCCCTTTAGATCCTCAAAAAAGAGAGGCCCTAGAATTAGAAATGTTATCCCTGTTAAACAAGGAAGTAGTCTGTGTTGTACCAAAAGAAGAAAAGGGAAAAGGGGTGTACTCCCCACTATTCATGGTAAAAAAGCCAAATGGTTCCTACCGGGTTATACTAAACTTAAAAAAGTTAAACAAATCACTAAAATACAAAAAATTTCGTATGGAAACCATAAAGTCTACTACAAATCTCCTCTTCAAGCACTGCTGGATGGCAAGTATAGATCTGGAGGACGCATATTATCATGTGCCTATTCATCAGTCCTCCCAAAGGTTTTTAAGAACCGCGGTCTGGATAAAAGGAGAATGCCTACATCTGCAATACAAGGCCCTTCCCTTTGGGATTTCTCAAGCCCCAAGGTTGTTCACCAAAATAGTGGCGGAGATGGCAGCCTTCTTAAGACTGAAAGGAATCGCCTTGGTACCATACCTGGACGACTTCCTTATTTTTTCTCACTCAGAGGACGGCCTACTAAAAGATATAGACTGTCTATGCAATACCCTGAAACACTTGGGGTGGAAGATAAATCAACACAAGTCAAATCTGATTCCATCACAAACCTGTGTTTTTTTAGGAATTCTGTGGGACTCATGTCAAGAGAAAAACTTCCTAACATGGAAGAAAAAGGAACATATCATCCAGCAAGTTCAGCTATTGTTCCATTCTTATCTATGTACCATCAGAATAGCCATGTCAGTGCTAGGCCTGCTAACCTCGGCCATTCCGGCAGTATCCTATGCCCAGATTCATACAAGGGATCTTCAAACAGATATCCTAAGTGTTTGGGATGGCTCCCCCAATTCTTTAGACAAGAATTTTCACTTGACGTCTGTAGCCCGTGTTTCCCTGTTATGGTGGACGAATCCATTAAATCTAAACAGGGGAGTTCAATGGAACAGTCAAAATCAAGTTATCTTGACCACAGATGCCAGTTCCTGGGGTTGGGGGGCTCATTCTCAGGGCAGAGCTTGGCAGGGGAGATGGGATCTGGAGACAAGGTCCAAGTCTTCAAATTTCAGGGAGTTGAAGGCGATTCTGATGTCCCTTCAGATAGCTCTTCCCTTAATGATAGACAAACAGATTTCCATTTACTCGGACAACTCCACCACGGTGGCGTATATAAATCACCAAGGGGGTACCAGAAGTCCATCTCTCCTAGGTCTGTCAAAAGTAATCTTCTCCATTGCAGAACAAAGGGGTCTGTCGCTATCAGCTGTCCACCTAAAGGGAAAAGAGAATTCACTGGCGGATTTTTTAAGCCGTACCTCTCTCAGGCAGGGAGAATGGTGCTTGAACGAGGAAGTTTTTCAGTTACTAGTCGAGAGATTTGGTCCCCCCTCTATAGATCTTTTCGCTTCCAAGACAAACAGGAAGGTAGAAAGATTTTTCTCCCTCAATGTGTGGGATGGTCCTCTGGCTTTAGATGCTCTAGCTCAGGATTGGAGCAGAGAAAGGGGGTATGCCTTCCCCCCCTTCTGCCTTCTCCCCAGAGTTCTGGGGAAGGTAGAGAGGGAGGGGGCATCTATAATCCTAATAGCCCCCTTTTGGCCCAAGAGAGCCTGGTTCTCGTCTCTTCTGAAGCTGGCGGCTCTTCCTCCATGGCCCCTTCCACTCAGAGAAGATCTCTTAATGCAGGGTCCCTTGTTTCACCCCAATCCAGGGATCCTCCAGTTGTCGGCCTGGATATTGAAAGGCAGGTCTGGTACAGAAGGGGGCTATCTGTGTCAGTAGTCTCCACTCTGTTGAAAAGTAAAAAGCCTGTTACCTCTAGAAAATATCTTAAAGTATGGAATACTTTTTCAGTTTTTCTAGGCACTAATCCTGATCCTTTAATGTCTCCTGACATTCCAAAGATTCTAGAGTTTCTGCAGGCAGGCCTTGAAAAGAATTTAAAAGCCTCTACCCTCAAAGTCCAGATTGCCGCCCTAAGCTATTTTTTTGATTTTAAACTAGCAGATCATCCTTGGATCAAAAGATTCTTGACAGCCGCTTCCAGGCTTCACCCCAGCCTGAGACCCCTGTCTCCTCCTTGGGACCTTAATTTGGTTCTTTCTGCGCTTTGTCAAGATCCATTTGAACCAATAGATAAGATCTCTATTAAAATTCTCTCTTCAAAGATGTCCTTTCTTTTGGCTGTTACCTCAGCTAGAAGAGTATCTGAAATCAATGCCTTCTCGGCCTTCCCTCCATATACCACCATACTAGAGGATAAAGTCATTATTAGGCCTCTTGATTCCTTTCTACCTAAGGTAGTCTCTGATTTTCATCGTAGCCAGGATGTCGTTCTTCCTTCCTTTTGCCCCAACCCAACTAATGATTTGGAAAGGAGATTCCATTGCCTTGACGTTAGGAGATGTTTGTTGGCATACCTTGGGGCTACTGCTTCCTGGAGGATAGATGAGAATCTTCTTATCCAATTCAGTGGTAAATCTAAGGGGCATAAGGCCTCTTCCAGAACTATTGCCCGATGGGTCAAAGATTCTATTATTATGGCCTATTCCTCCCAGAATCTCACTCCCCCTTCGGGGTTTGGTGCTCATTCCACTAGAGCAGTTGCGACATCCTGGGCAGAGAAAGCGGAGGCTTCTCTGGCCCAAATTTGCAGAGCAGCTACTTGGAGCTCTCCGCATACTTTTTTCAAGCATTATAGACTAAATCTGAATTCTGATGCATCCTTTGGGAGAAAGGTACTGCAGGCTGTAGTCCCTCCCTAATTTTTTTTTTTTTGATTAATAGTTCATTCTCGCATGGGTGCCGTCATGGGTGAGGGGAAAACAAGAATTGCTTACCGGTAATTGTTTTTCCGGAAACCCATGACGGCACCCCTAAAATTTTCCCGTCCCATTAATGAAAGAATATTATTATATTATGTTATGGTGATTTTGTTTCTGAGGGACTTCCCTCTACTTTTTTTGATGGGGATGTAATTTACCGTACTGGTTCCCTTCTCTTTAATTTTTTTGTTTTATCTCTTTCTTTGGTGAAAGTCACGCCTCCGGAGGTGGGTCATTTTATATCACTGAGGTGTGCTGTGGGTGTGAACCTTTTTATCTCAGCAGGTTTCCTGTCCTGGATGGGAGGTCCTAGTCGCATGGGTGCCGTCATGGGTTTCCGGAAAAACAATTACCGGTAAGCAATTCTTGTTTTTTATATTTTGGTCTACGGAGCTGTATGAGGGCTTGTTTTTTGGGGGAAGGAACTGTTTTTATTGGTAACATTTTAGTGGTATGCACTCTTTTTGATCACTTTTGGGGGGAAAAGGTGACTAAAAATGGCAAATCGCGTTTTCATTTTTTTTTTTTCATTCACGGCATCGGAAATTTTCAAAATATTTTAATAGTTAAAACATTTTCAAATGCAGCGATAGCTAATATGTTTTTTTTTTGTAATGTGTATTTATTTTTATATGTAAAATTGGGAAAGGGGGGTGATTTAACGTTTATCCCCAGGATCTTTTGATCTAGAGATTTATTAGGGTGAATAGGATTTTGACGCACTCCCTGTTGAGATGTGCCTCATGCATACCTCAGCAGAGAGATTACTTGAACAGCCCTGGGAAGCCTCAGCAGGCCCTGATCTCCCTCTACTTTACCTCACAGATGTCTCGATCACCATTGAACATGGCGTTTGAGGAGTTAAATGACGAGGTTCAGCATGATCGCCGTTCCCCTTCATTGGGGCCAAGTGCCTGCTGTATCACACAGCCAGCACCCACCGTGTATGGAGTGGGCTCACCATAGCAGCGCACCCCATAAAATTGTGGTCGCATAATGCCATACATGTAAGGCATTACGAGTTAAGGGGTTAACAACGTATTTTACCTGTTACACATGTTGCCCTATAGCAGTGATGGCGAACCTTTTAGAGACCAAGTGCCCAAACTGCAACCGAAAACCCACTTATTTATTGCAAAGTGCCAACACGGCTATTTAACCTGAAAACTGCAGTCCAGTATAGTATATCTTTCATGTGCTTTATCATTTAGCTGTAATAGCCTGCCTACATTCAGTGCACTTCCCGTTCTGTCCATAGTGCACCCTGTGCTGATAAATAGCAGGAAAAGTTTAAGGCATATTGGTACACCATAGACTTTTTCCAGGGTGCGGGTGCCCACAGAGAGGGCTCTGAGTGCCACCTCTGGCACCCGTGCCATAGGTTCGCCACCACTGCCCTATAGCAATTGTGCTTTCAGCTCTAAAGAGTGAATGGTGGAATCTGATTGATTTTTTTTTCTTATGTAGAGGAGAACACAAAAGGGGAAATTTATCAAAACTGGTGTAAAGGAAAACTTGCTCAGTTGCTCATAGTGATCAATGTCTGAAAACAGATATCAAAAGTATAAAAAGAAGACTATTAAGGCTTATAAAAATATAATATGTCATGATTTCTTTCAGATTTGGATTTGAACTGCAAAATCGGACATTTGTAGATCTGCCATTATGATGGACCATGTGGTATCTAGAGTGTCATTGCTGGTGATCGCTTTAACCTTCTGCTTTATTACGTCAGTTTACTGTAAGTTTTTAACTAAATCTGTATGCTTTGTCTATTTACCCACTTGCACTTTAGGGAAAACATACTTTTTACAGAAACCCCTTTGCTGTATAATCTTTATCCCGATATACTCTAGACTACAAGTAATATGGATATCCTGCAGTGTTGGACTTACTTCAGGATCCTGAAAGGAAGGGGACCCACTGCCACCCTGAAACAATGTTTCTAACCATATTGCAAAAAGTGATTAAGCTAATGATTTCTAAGACTCACTGATGAGTACACTCCATAAGGGTATGGCCACACAGCTTTTGAACGAGATTTTGAAGTAGATCTGCATGCAGGATTTTCAGCCAAAGCCAGAAATTGATCCAGCAGGATAGAGTATAAGCACTTCCTTTATATTTCTGGGATCCTTTCGGCTTTGGCTAAAAATCCTGCAGACAGGTCTGCTTCAAAACCTTGTCCAAAAAACTCTGTGCTGTAACCCTAAGACAGTGAGCAGTAAGTCATGTGCTAGAGGGATACATAGGTGGTGCTCTATGATAAGGGTCCATTCACACGTCTGCAAAATGGGTCCATATCCGTTCCATAATTTTGCAGAATGGGTGAGGACACATTAATTTTCAATGGGGCCGTAAAAGATGCGGACAGCACACTGTGTGCTGTCCGCATCCGCACTTCCGTTCCGCAGCTCCACAAAAAAATATAACATGTCCTATTCTTGTCCACAGACAAGAAAAGGCATTTCTATCATAGTGCTGGCCATGTGCAGTCCGCAAAATGTGGATCGCAAAGCAGTTACGGATGTGTGAATGGACCCTAACACTGTTTTATTGTACATGGACCGACTACTATCTTTTCCTATGACTTCTTCTGTTTATCTGATAAATAGCTTTCCAGTAAACTCAAGGAAAAAATGAAAATTCAGCTTTTGACTGAGAAAGTTTTGTAAGCCAAGTACAGGAGTGGATATACTTTTCCTTCTTTTTGGATCCATTCATTGCTTTGACTCAAACACTGCCACAAACAATGCATGTGTGACGCTAGCCTTATAGAGCCCTACTTGCCAACTGTATTCACCAGAGCTGCACTAGTGCACTTTATGGAACAACAACCTAATACACTGTTACCTAAAAGCATAGTACCATTCTACAATAGCAGTCTACAGGCAGCAGACCATTAGTAAGCTCCAGAGGATAGGTCATCAGTATAAAACCCCCGGAAAAACCCCTTTAATGCAATAAACTTACATTTAACTTTGCTTGATTGTCACTCCACCAACTCTTCAAATACTTTAGTAGCCTTTAAAAAGCCTTTAGTAGCCTTTAAAAAGTGGAACATTATAGAGGAAAATCCAAAAAATCATCATGACTTTAGTAGAATTTTTGAAAAATGAATTTAGGAGAAGAAGCTGTAAAAACTAATGGAGTTGTTTATCAAACTAGTGTAAAGTAGAACTGGCTTAGTTTCCCATAGCAACCAATCAGATTCCACCTTTCATTTGCAAAAGGAGCTGTCAAAAATGAAAAGTGGAATCTGATTGGTTGCTATGGGCAACTAAGCCAGTTCTACTTTATACCAGTTTGACAAATTACTTCATAAATCTGAATGTAAAATGACATAATATCATGACACATTATATGCATGTGTATTTGAGGCCCTCAAAATGACATAAAAACTATTATCTATAAAAATGGAAATATTCAATATGTTAACTAATATTGTACATTTCTTCCCAGATTTTCATTGTTTTATTTTTTTAAGGTGATTGTGATTCTCCTCCATCAATCTCATATGGGTTATTAAAAGAAGAATTTGAAAATCAGAAGACATTCAAAGCCGGGGATACTGTGCAATACAGGTGCCGACCTGGGTTTATTCGTATTCTAGGAACTAGAAATACTGTCACTTGTATGAGCAATTCTAGGTGGACTAGTCATGAAAAATTCTGCACAGGTAAGCATTAAGAAACCCTGGCTTTGTATCTTTACAATATTCAACACACATTCAGTGTTTTCACTGAATGCATAGTTAGACATGGCAAGCACTGATGATCCAGGGACAGTGTTGTTGAAAATGATTAATAGAAGAATATTGGAGAGGAAGGAATGCAGGGAGAATGGAGGGAAAGTGCAGGGAGAGTTTAGGGACTTATTCTGCCTCAGTTTTATTTATTTATTCCTACACTAACTTATTCCTACAGCAGCTATAAACTAACATATGTAATTCAATACCAATAAGATGGAAGCCTTTATTATTCCAGTGCCAGTGTGCCAACCAATACCATCCATTCTGCACCCCTTAGGGGGCCAGGTCTTAATGATGACCATCCTCATCTTATGCTGGCTTTACTTCTTCCAAATCATCCTTCAAAGTCTCCATGTCCTAGAAAAGTCAGCAAGATACAGAGAGAGGAGGAGCTGGATGTTCCTGATGACATATTTTCATCGATATTAGATGATGTGGAAAAGGAGGAAAAGCAGATGGCAGAAGAAGGGCTCCCACCTGTAGGACAGGAGAGCGTTGGGGTTGAAGAAGTGGGTATGTCAGAGCTGATTAATATTCAAGTTTGTCAAATAACCTGCAGGAGATTGCAGGTAAGAACAGCAATAATATGCAAATTGCCCCCCCAACCTAACTAGTCATAAAGGTGCATTAAAGATGTTGCACAGCCATTATACATGAAGACTGACTATACAGTGCGGTCTTCATTATTAAATGAAAGGCAGCTACTCCATGTGGCTGTATCCTAAGGCAGAGTGTCCTGGGTTTACCTGGTTTATAGTGAATCGTGATAAATTAATTTGTAACAAATCAAATTTCAAAACTTTGCTCATCGCTTATCATTTAATGATGCCAGAGAGCAACAGGAAACTTGATCTTTTGTGCACCACAGTTAGGTTGGACACTTATTACTGTTGGCAGAATCTACTAGAATGGGCAACCATCTAATACGTAAGGGGGCCTCCTTACTCTCTCCCGATGGCAGATGTTGGGGAAAAGAAGGGCATCTTGGATTTCAGCCTGCCAAATCCTTTCATTTTTAGGTTAAATACAGTGCCTTGCGAAAGTATTCGGACCCCTGGAACTCTCCAACATTTTGCCACATTTCAGGCATCAAACAAAAAGATATAACATTTTAACTTTTTGGTGAAGAATCAACAACAAGTGGGTCACAATTGTGAAGTAGAACGAAATTTATTGGATCATTTAAACTTTTTTTGTAATAATAAAACTGAAAAGTGGGGCGTGCAAAATTATTCGGCCCCCTTGCATTAAAACTTTGTTGCGCCACCTTTTGCTGCGATTACAGCTGCAAGTCGCTTGGGGTATGTCTCTATCAGTTTTGCACATCTAGAGACTGAAATTCTTGCCCATTTTTCCTTGCAAAACAGCTCAAGCTCTTTGAGGTTGGATGGAGAGCGTTTGTGAACAGCAGTTTTCAGCTCTTTGCACATATTCTCAATTGGATTCAGGTCTGGACTTTGACTTGGCCATTCTAAGACCTGGATACCTTTATTTTTTAACCATTCCATTGTAGATTTTACTTTATGTTTGGGATCATTGTCTTGTTGAAAGATAAATCTCCGTCCTAGTCTCAGGTCTTTTGCAGACTCCAACAGGTTTTCATCCAGAATGGTCCTGTATTTGGCTCCATCCATCTTCCCATCAATTTTAACCATCTTCCCTGTCCCTGCTGATGAAAAGCAGGCCCAAACCATGATGCTGCCACCACCATGTTTGACAGTGGGGACGGTGTGTTTAGGGTGATGAGCTGTGTTGCTTTTACGCCAAACATATCGTTTTGCATTGTTTCCAAAAAGTTAGATTTTGGTTTCATCTGACCAGAGCACCTTCTTCCACATGTTTGGTGTGTCTCCCAGGTGGCTTGTGGCAAACTGTAAACGAGAATTTTTATGGATATCTTTGAGAAATGGCTTTCTTCTTGCCACTCTTCCATAAAGGCCAGATTTGTGAAGTGTTGGACTGATTGTTGTCCTATGGACAGACTCTCCCACCTCAGCTGTAGATCTCTGCAGTTCATCCAGAGTGATCATGGGCCTTTTGGCTGCATCTCTGATCAGTCTTCTCCTTGTTTGAGATGAAAGTTTAGAGGGGCGGGTCTTGGTAGATTTGCAGTGGTCTGATACTCCTTCCATTTCAATATGATCGCTTGCACAGTGCTCCTTGGTATGTTTAAAGCTTGGGAAATCTTTTGGTATCCAAATCCGGCTTTAAACTTCTCCACAACAGTATCACGGACCTGCCTGGTGTGTTCCTTGGTCTTCATGATGCTCTCTGTGCTTTAAACAGAACCCTGAGACTATCACAGAGCAGGTGCATTTATACAGAGACTCATTTAGGACAACATTGGATCATTCAGAGATCCTCAATGAACTTCTGGAGTGAGTTTTCTGAACTGAAAGTAAATGGGCCGAATAATTTTGCACGCCCAACTTTTCAGTTTTATTATGACAAAAAAAGTTTAAATGATCCAATAAATTTTGTTCCACTTGACAATTGTGACCCACTTGTTGTTGATTCTTCACCAAAAATTTAAAATGTTATATCGTTTTGTTTGAAGCCTGAAATGTGGCAAAAGGTTGAAAAGTTCCAGGGGGCCGAATACTTTCGCAAGGCACTGTAAGCCACTGACATTTTTCTCCCGATTGAAAGCACATGCATGCTTGGCCATGCATGCGCAAGATGGTGGGGGTGTCCGTAAATTCAAAATAATGGAATGCAAATTAATATAGCCTCTGTTCCTTTTTTGCCCTTGTGGTATAGACAGAATTAAAGGGGTTCTCCGAGAATAAGAAAATGAAAATACTTAAATATTACTTATTATAAATATATTTCCAAATACCTTTCATTAGTTATAATGGCTTGTTTTGTATAGGGAGCAATCATTTGGAGAAACAAATGGCCGCTGTCTTATTAGTCCACACAAAACCCGTCCTAATCACACAGGAGGACAAGTTACTTCACAACACTGAGGTAAAGAGCTGCCTCGTCCTCCTCTCTGCTCTGTTTGTCAGGGATTATGATCCTGAATACAGATAAGATCTCAGCTTAATCTCTGTAGGAATGGAGTTCATGAGGAGAGGAGGGTGAGGGATGTGGCTAATGAGCAGCAGCACTTGTATGCAGTCTCCATTACCACAGTCTGTCCTATCTGTCCTCTTTGCACTTAATGTCTCCTCATGAACTCCTTTCCTACAGAGATTCAGCTAACTTTCTTATTCAGGATCATAATCCCTGACATGTAGAGCAGACAGGAGGATGAGGCAGCTCTTTAGCTCAGTGTTGTGAAGTAACTTGTCCTCATGTGTGATCAGGACAGGTTATGTCTGTACTAATAGGACGGTGGTCATTTTGTTTCCCCTGATTGCTCCCCAGACAAAAATGACCCATTATAACTAATGAAAGGTATTTGGGAATATATTTATAATAAAGTAATATCTAAGTATTATTTATTTTCTTAATTCCCGGAGAACCTTCTTTAAGTTTTCTCTGATTCATTTCTTGTTATTCAATGAGGGAATGCAAAAGGGGAACACAGTGGGGTTACCAATGGGCAGAGCTGGGGACCACAGTGCACACAAACACTTGGAGGAAGATTTATCATACTGCCTAAAAGCAAAACTTTCTTTGTCGCCCTTTTCAAAAGCAGGTTACAAAATTAAAAGCTATGCTGTAATTGGTTGCTACTTGGAGTTCACAAGAGAAGTGTACTGTTGTTTCCACACACAGGAATAAAAAAAAAAATTCTCCTGGCCCACCATCTTATGTGTGGGGGCCTCCTGACTCTACAGATGGCAGATATCTGTGGTTAGAAGGATTGGACTGTTGGATTTCAACAGGCCCAGATCCTGTTCTTCTCAGGGAAGATGTGGTCTTACTCCCCTCTGCCAATTCAGTCTGGCGAATCAAAGCATACATAGTGGGGAGAGAGTTGTTGGCAGAATGAGCAAAATTATGATGGTATTTTGAATAATACAGTGCCTTATTGCTTATTGCTGCATACTGTATATAAAACTAGCATAAAAACATGATATTGTTTTATGGCCTCTTGTTCACAGCGAAAATCATGTGGAAATCCTGGTGATACAGATAATGGATATTTTCAGGCAACCTAATTTCTTATTTGGCGCTAAAGTAACATATTACTGTAATGAAGGGTGAGTATGGAATAATGATGGGGGGCTGTTTTTTTCCCTTTATCAAAAATTGGCTTTATTTATTTAATTGTGCTGTAGGTAATGATGAAGAGTAGATGTACAGCACTAGTAACTGGGTCTACATGCTCTGGTCACTGTATGTAGTGCAATCTTGGTCAATGGCCACTGAAACCAAATTGTGTGGTCACTAGCTGGGGCCGGTGGGAGGGTTTCAGCTACAGGCAGTGGCATGTGACCCAGCCTAAAATCACAGACCTAAGGGCTTGTTCAGAGGACTTTATGAATGGGTCTGCAATCTGTTCAGGCAATTTTGAGGA
The DNA here is from genome assembly GCA_900303285.1 of Rhinella marina. Taxonomy (NCBI): domain Eukaryota; kingdom Metazoa; phylum Chordata; class Amphibia; order Anura; family Bufonidae; genus Rhinella; species Rhinella marina. The sequence goes on from ONZH01000876.1 coordinate 78,634, forward strand.
ACGGGTGCAGACCCATTCTGTCACGACAGGGGAACAAAGGATAGTGTGCTCTGTCTGAACCCCACCTCTTTCCCTGCCTACTTACAGTAGATGCCCTAGGCAGCAAAACCGTAACTCAGCAGCAGCCCCTCTACTGTATACGTGCACGGGGCAGGGAAGGGGAACACAGGGAAAGAGACGAACACAGACAGAACACAACACAATAACAGAATAGTCAGCAAGCCAAGTCAGAAACAGGAGGTCACGTCAAATACCGAGGGGAATAGCAAAAGCGTAGTCTGAAGCCAAAATCCAAATACACCAATAAATCCAATAGCAAGGGTCATGATCACAGCACTGCTTAGAAGACTAATCACAGGCAACCTGTGGCCAGCAGGCTGCCTGCTTAAATGGGCCCAGAAGATGGGTCATGTGACGTGGCCAGCGTCACGTGACCCAACTCACAAACTTAAAACACATAAGCACTGACTTGTTGTCCAGGGGATGGAGGAAGCTGGCCGTGTTTATGAAGCACGCGTCGCTGGGTCCTCCAGTACCCTGGTTGCTAGGGAAACGACCTGTTCAGAGCTAGACACGGGAGACCGGCGGCGCAGCAAGGATGAGGCGCATCGCCGGCTCGCCGTGACACATTCATTTCAAAAAGATGAGGACAGCACACAGTGTGCTGTCCGCATCCATAGTTCTGTTCCGCGACCTCGCAATTGCGGACAAGAATAGGCACTTTCTATCATAGTGCCGGCCATGTGCGGTGCTGAAAATGCGGAACACACACAGGTCGGTATCGATGTTTAGCAGATCTGCAATTCGCGGAACACAAAACACTGCGGCTGTCTGATGGAGCCCTAAAAGTCATAATAGGATAATAAATGCAATGGTGAAAAAGTTTGTCCAATACATCATAAAAATCAGATATACAGCGTCGGAGTCCAGCTACAGTTTGAACTCTGCGGCACGGAAGGGCTTGTATTATTAAAGCAGTGAATATGCAGCATGTGCTGCTCTGTGCAAAGACAAACATGAAAACGACCTAAACGTGGGTGAGGGTCTCAGGCAGGAGCTTCAAGTCTCCATATGTGTGCTATGAAGACGACAGTAAGTTAGGACAAAGGGATAGAGACCTAACATTTATAAAAGTGTGAATATATTGAAGGGGCTTTCAGGGCTTACAGATATTGATACCCGACACCTCCACCGATCAGCTGTTCCCAGCTGCTGCAGTGACGGCAGCTATATAATGCATGGAGTTGGAGGCAGATTCCATACACTGTAGCACAAGACAGCTGATGCTAGGTGTCGATATCTCTGCTCTAGAGAACCCCATTTAATTTGTTAGATTCCCACTTTGGTAAATGGTAGAGCTCTGTACCCTTGTTGTTACATTTTTGTTAATGAGCTCAAAATGTATATGGACTATGATATTGCACATCTGATTATTATGGATGTATTGAACCCACACTGATATGATATTGATGAACTATCCTGAGAATAGCTCATCAATATCTGCAGCCCAGGTAACTTTTTTCATACTTTTTCAATTGAGGTGTTTTTTTGTGTCCATGGTGTTTGGTGTTTTTTTTTTTTTATTATTATTATTACCGTTTTTTTTCAGCAGTTTTTTCATACCCAAACCTAAAAAATGCATAAAAGGAACACGTAACATAAAAAAATTCATGTTGTTTTTAATTACTTTTTTAGCAGCAAAAAATGCCACAACGAACTTTGTGCGTAAGACCCTTACATGATCTTTTATTTAGACTGGTACATTAAATATGACAGAAAATGTCTTTAACACAATTCTAAAGATATTTAGTCATAAATACAAATCAAAACGGGTCTGTAACGGCACACCATTACTTTTCATTCACTGTCTGAAAAGATTAAAGATATGGTTGGTATGAGAAGCTGCACTCATCTGACTAATACACTCGACAGAGGCCCCAAATATTCTGTAATAACTCTAGCTAGGGCAAAGCACTGTGAACCCAACAACGTGCAATGTGCTCCTCAGTATAATGAGCTTCGAACAAGCTGGGATGCCCTTGAGCAATGAGTTAGGAGCTGGACAGCCTTTGGGACATTTACCCTCCTTCCTGGTGCATATCCCCATGCCTCTTCACTCAATCACATGACTTCTCATCAGGATGTTGGTGTACAGTATTGAGCAGTGTGTCTTCATGGTGCAAACCTATTGGGTCACCACTTCACCACATAGGGTCACCGCAGACTTCTTCCTTTGCGGTAAAGACTATGGGAACAAACCTCACACTGTGGAAGATTTAAAGGAAGACATCCAACCAGAAATTGCTGCCATTACTACTGATAAGCTTACCGATACATTCAGTAACATGGAGTGCCGTGTCAAAATGTCTGGTCTAGTAGATAACCAAGATCACTTCCAGCATTGCGTGTAATGCAATCGATTAAACATATGTCAAGATATAATGTAGCATCTTATTTTAGTTTAGATTGCTTTATCCTAACGGGAGATACAACAGAACGTTCAGGGTCTCTTTTGAGTGAATCTCCCTGTATTATTTGGAAGATAAAATTATTTTTATTATGTAATAATAATGCCTTATTCACTTTAAACAAGTTAACTCTATGCAATCTGCCTCTTTTTTAAAGATACAATATGATATCAAATAGAGATCACAGATATTGTCAAGTGGATGGAACTTGGAGTTATGATGTCCCACAATGTGAAGGTAATTTTACCATAATAATTGAAAAATGACTTAGCAGGTTATTATATACTAATATACAGAAATGTGACAGGATTTAGTCAGTGGGACCTGTTGTTGAACATTTGTATTTGTTGGAAGCCATTATGCTAAAGTGAACAGGGCCTCATAAATCCATATGCAGTACGTTCATCCTATTGGTGGCATGCAGTCACAATTTTGTCATTTAAAGTGACACTTCAGGATAAAATTAAAGGGGCTTACCATATTGATGTGAATGGGACAAAGCCACAATACCCAGCCCTACCACTACTAAATGTATGATGTGCAGATGTCGTGCTGAGCGAATCAAAGCATCATTGGATCCGGAGTTTAGAAAAATTTGATTCACGGCGAAGCCAAATTTCCTCGTGCATCGTGGTAGCAAATCAATTCTTTTTAAAATGGTGGCTGAAAAAAAAAATATACTCATCCAGATGGGAGCGGATGGCCTCTCCGCAATCAAGTGGAGGGGTGAATTTATTTTTTTTAACCTTGGATTAACCCCCTGAGCACCTGAATGCAAGTCTCAGATGCCGCGATCAGCATTGAACGCAGCATCTGAGGGGTTAAATGACATGGGCATCATTGTGTCCACTACATACAATGAAAAGCAATTTGTGACAAAGTAATTTGGAACCAACCGAATTTCTTGACGAAGTTCGGCGAAGCTGACAAATCAAATTTTTTAAAACTCCGCTCATCACTACTCCAAAGCACTAGAAACTATGAAGAGGCTGCAGTACCTGCCAGAGCACCTCAGCCCCATCAGAGAACTGGTTGTGGTGTCCAGACGGGGTGCCCAGAAATCTAATATCTATGGCCTATCCTAAAGATATCAGTATAGTAATCTCAAAAAACTTTAACAATTGGTAAAACTGGGGTCATGTGTTCTTACTGAAAGAGCATTGAGTGGAATGGGTGCTACATCAGTGCCCGTTTGCTTTAGCCAATTGGGGCAGAGCAGTACAGTGATCCCTCAAGATACAATGGCCTCAGTATACAGTATTTTCAATTTATAATGGTCTTTTCTGGGCCATTGTAAGTTGAAACAAGACTCAACATACAATGCCTTAGACTCAGGTCCAGCCAATCAAACTGGCCAAGTTACAGTGGTTTCAGCCAGTGTCGGACTGGGGTACCCAGGGCCCACCAGTAAAGTTCATTCTGAGAGCCAACTGGTTCAGCTACATGCAATATTACTTGCCAACACACAGCAAGACGCTACAAGACGATAGATTATGGGGGTCCTTGCAGGGCATATCACTGGGGAAAGAGGATAATGGCTGACCTGACTCTGTGCCTAGAAGTCATCTCAGCCACCGGGGGATTTACCTGTTCCCCTGTGGGCCTGTCTGAGCCTCAGTTCAACTTACAATGATTGTCCCCAAACCAATTAATATTGCCACTCGAGGGACCACTGTGTTTTAATGTTGGAAAGTGAGGCCTGGTTATAACAACTTCAGTTACCAGCCCATCATTACCTAGGGTAACAGCTTCAGGGTCTTCTAGCTCACGGGATCACCTTCCTGTGGGTCTTAATTTTGGCACATCTCAAAAATGTCGATCCAATAGAGTGGATTGAGTACAAGTGGCATGGGCCAGTTTTATTTTCTTTTACACAGCAAACAGCAAATACACAATCACATTCCCTCACTACCAGAGTCTAGGTCCACCTGCCAATTTATCCTAAACATCAAGTGCTTCAGAGTTCATACTGTACCATACATCCGATCCTGTGCCTCCCACAGGCCTTGGCAATGCCCGATTTCATCTCAAACTGGAAGTTCTGAGTAAAGAGCTTCTAAATTGAGCTCTCCTATGTGACTCCTGATCGCTTTCATCACCTACAAAGATGGAATGGTTATTGTTGAAATTGGGAGCCCACACTCTCCTGCCCCAACTCTAGCAAATCAGCCCTTTTCTAGGCTTCATGAAAACCTCCAGTACAGCTTTGCTGCACAGTTTCACCCCCAGGTTGGCAGGCAGGGATGGGGACGACATCCCCGTCTGCCATTGGCTGCTCCTCCCGACAACGGATGTTGTCATCCGTGCACGGGGAGAGCAGCAGCGATTTTTTTCAATAGTGGAAGTGGTGGTTGGACCTGTGATGAGGTCACCATCATGTGACCAGTGCAGAAAAAGGCAGCGCTCAGCAGTGGAGACCTGTGATGCCATGGAATGAATGTAAGTGCCAGAGAAATGCTGGGCGATGTGGTTCTCCCTATTATACCTCCTTCCTGCTTAGTGGGGGAAAAAATGTAATTTAACTGGGACTGTATGTTAGAGGGGCTGAAGGGAGGGGAGGGGTGTTATTTACATGGGCCTGTATGTTACGGAAGATTAGAGGGAGATGACTGGTGTTATTTACATGGGACTGGATATTATAGAGGACTGTGGGTAAGGAGTGATGTTATTTACATGGGACTATGGAGGGGATTTAAGTTATTTACATGGGACTGTATGTTATAGAAGACTGTTTAAGATGAGATGTTATTTACATGGGACTGGAGGGAGAGGACTGGTGTTATTTACATGGGACTGCATGGTATAGAAGACTGGAGGGAGAGGAGTGATGTTATTTACATGGGACTGTATTGTATAGAAGACTGTAGGGAGAGGAAAGGCATTATATTTATAGGGGCACTAGAGAGAAGATTATAGGGGGTACGGCAGGAGGCATTATAATTACAGCAGGCACTGTAGCTGGCATTATAAATAATGTGGGCAGTGGTGGGGGCATTACTGGGGGTGACTTATAGATTGGCCTTATTTCTATTAGGGGTGCCTTATTAGTGCTGAGGTCACTGTAGGGGGAAGGGGGGCTTCCGCCTAGCAGTGAGCCCGGTGACATCACCGGCACTAGTGGACGGGCTTTAGTGCTGCCTTAGCCTGTAAAGCCAGCCATCAGTGCCAGTGACGTCACCGGGACACTGCTAGGGCTGTAAAGAAAACAGCCCTTGCCTTACGCTTTACAGCGTAAGCCAATGGAGAGCATTGGAGTAAGAAATGTCAGAGGGGCTGAGTGGCTGGAAAAGTGCATATGTCCAGGTTTCAGCTCTGAACCGGACAACCACTTTACACGACAGCGACATCCTTTTCACTCAGCAATGGATATGTACCCCGCATGCCCGAAAAAAAACATATCTCTTGTCCGCAAACGGACAAGGATAGTGTTACAATGGATGCAAAAAATACGTTGGACAGCTTCGAAAGGCAAAGGACATGTGTACCCATGAAACTTGACTGTTACATGTGCCAGCTGAAGGCATGTGTGTTGGTCATGTTCATGTGCCTGCATTGCTGAGAAGAAGGATGTTTTAATATATGCAAATTAGCCTCTAGGAGCAACGGGGGGCGTTGTCATTACACCTAGAGGCTCTGGTTTCTTCGCAACTACCGCTCCCTGTCTGCTTTGACAGGGCCTAGCAGTAAAAATGTCATCACAACTGTTATGTCAAAATGCAGAAGTCGTGGCAGTTACAGAGAGAGCGGAGCCTTTTGGTATAATGGTAACGCACCATTTGCATATAATAAAACATTATTTTCCTCAGTAATACGGGCATATATGAACATGGGACCAACACAGATGTCTTCAGCTGCCAAGTGCACATGCAACAGGTCAGCCCTTTAATTGTGCAAGTATATGAGGGAGTCCTGAGAAATAGCTGAAGGCCTAGGGAGCATTTTACCATCAGCTATCTAAAAAAACGTGGACTTCAGTGGGGGGAGGAAGCCGGCACTAAAGTGCCTAGGACAGCATAAAATCTAAATATGGCCCTGGCTCCACAGCAGCAGCTCAATGTAACGTCAGACATCACACTACTACTGTGAAGGGGGCATATATCTGGGCATAACTACTGTAAAGGGGGCACATATGTGGGCATAATTACTGTGAAGGGAGCACATATCTGGGCATAGCTACTGTGAAGGGGAGACATATCTGAGCATAGCTACTACGGTGAAAGGGGCACATATCTGGACATAGCTACATTGTTGAAAGCAGGTGACAATATCTGGGTGGACAATAATCTACATGTGAAGGGCATATATGGACTTATGTCTTTTTTTCAACCGTATTAACTATGTAACATATCTGGACATAAACTATTGTGAAGGGGGCACATATCTAGACATAACTATTGTGAAGGGGCACATATCTGGGCATAACTACTGTGAAGGGGGCACATATCTGGGCATAGTTACTATGAAATGGGCACAGGTCTGGCCATAACTTCTGTGAAGTGGGCATCTCTGGGCATAACTACTGTGAAGGGGGCACAGTGGCGGCATTACTACTATGTGCAGGTACAAAGAGGGAATAATTACTATGTGGGGGCATTAAGTGGACAGGGTGTGTATAGTTATGCTTTCGGCAGAGTTAGAGGCGTGGCCTAGTATGAAAAACATATTTACATATTCTAAACATATTGTCCTACAGATGTAACAGTGTTTGCACTCACTGAATTCGCGATTGGTTAGTAACGAATCGGAGTTCGGGAGTGAGTAAAAAGCTTTCAGGCCGTAATGTGCTGTTCTGACCAGCAGATGACGCAAGGAACCTCTTTCACTGAATCTCTACATACAGCCAGCTAGCTGGCCCGAGACAATGAGTGCGGTCTCGTGCCAGTGATCCTCTGATTGGCTAGTCTGTACAGATTAGCCAATCACAGGATTCACATGCCAGCTGAAAGGATCTGATCCCCACAGTCTGAGACTGCGGGGATCAGATCCTCCTAAAAGTTTTCATAAGTTTCTGCCCCCCTCCTTACCCCATTATTTATTTCAATAACCCCCCTTCTTTTCAGGATGACCGGCGGTTCCCCCCTCCCTACTCTACCCCAATCAGGATTGCCGCGGTTGAAGAAGAGTGTTACAGCAGCTGACAGCTGGCAGCCATTTAACGCCCTTCAGGGGACCCGCTGTATGGAAGCAGGGAGGGAGCTCCTCCTCTCCCATGGGGTCCCGATGTTGAATGGGATCACAGAGGGAGGGAGCTCCCTCCTTCTTCCATCGGGACGCTGCTTTGCTGTGGCAGCATCCCGATGGTTACCATGGCAACCGGACGCTTTTATAGGCATCCGGCTTGCCATAGGGCTGCAGGGCTATATTATGTTTAAATAAATCAGGATGGCCGAGCGTTAATACCAGCCCCCCCCCTACACACACACAATGTGTGTTGCGGGGACCCCTCTCTCCTCCCCGCAACCACAATTATTCAGGATGGATGAGCGGTACTAGATTGTCAGCTGTAATATGGCATGGAAGGGGATAACAGGGAGTTTGCCCGCCTGCATGAAAATCTTTCCCCCCCATTTGTTCAGGAATGCCATGGGGTTGTAGATTGTCAGCTGTAAACATACAGCTGACAATCTACTGTAACAGCCGACATCGGTGCTTGCTGTGACGTCGGCCGTTTAACCCCTTCCATGCCGCGGTCCGTAGGGACCAGGGCATGGAAGGGGTTAACAGGGAGGAAGCTGCCTCCCTCCTCCATCTGGCGCTGCGGTGCTCTGGCAGCGTCCCGATGGTGTGGCCAGAACAGAGGGAGAGAGCTCCCTCCATCGGGACGCTGCTCTGCTGTGGCAGCGTCCCGATGGTTACCATGGCAACCAGACGCTTTCATAGGCTTGCCATGGTATAGTTAAGCCTGATCAAGCTCCTGCTAAAGGCAGGAGTCTGATCAGGCTAAGTAACATAGTAACATAGTAACATAGTTTATAAGGCCGAAAAAAAGACATCTGTCCATCCAGTTCGACCTGTTTTCCTACAAGTTGATCCAGAGGAAGGCAAAAAACCCCTGTGCAGTAGAAGCCAATTTTCCTCACTTTGGAGTTGGGAAGGAATTTCTTCCCGACTCCAATCAGTCAATCAGAATTACTTCCTGGATCAACAACAACCCATATCTAGTAACTATAACCTGTAATATTATTACCCTCCAGAAATACATCCAGGCCCCTCTTGAACTCTTTTAGTGAACTTACCATCACCACCTCATCAGGCAGAGAGTTCCATAGTCTCACTGCTCTTACCGTAAAGAATCCTCTTCTATTTTTGTGAACAAACCTTCTTTCCTCCAGGCGCAGAGGATGTCCCCTCGTCATGGTCACTGTCCTTGGGATAAAGAGGATCATGGAGAGATCTCTGTACTGACCCCTGATATATTTATACATAGTTATTAGATCTCCCCTCAGTCGTCTTTTTTTCTAAAGTGAATAACCCTAATTTTGATAATCTTTCTGGGTACTGTAGTCCACCCATTCCCAGCTATGACTTTAGGTTTGCCCTCCTCTGAACCCTCTCCAGCTCTGCTATGTCTGCCTTGTTCACAGGAGCCCAGAACTGTACACCAGTACTCCATGTGTGGTCTGACTAGTGATTTGTAAAGTGGCAGGACTATGTTCTCATCACGGGCCCTCTATGCCCCTTTTGATGCAACCCATTATCTTATGGCCTTGCAGCAGCTGTCTGACCTGGTTTCTGCAGCTTAGTTTGCTGTTCACTAAATTCCTAGGTCCTTTTCCCATTGTCAGAGTTACCCAATGTTTTTACCATTTAGTAATGTACTGGTGACTTGCATTATTCCTTCCCATATGCATAACCTTACATTTGTCAGTGTTAAACCTCATCTGCCCACTTCTCTGCCCAAGCCTCCAGTCTATCCAGATCCATCTGTAGCAAGTGTAACTGTCCTCTTCTGTGTTAATTACTTTGCACAGTTTAGTGTCATCGTGCAAAAATTATATTTTACTGTGCAAACCTCTACAATATCATTAATAAAATCATTTGAAGAGAATAGGGCCCAATACTGACCCCTGTGGTACCCACTAGTGACAGTGACCCAATCTGAGTATGTACCATTAATAACCACCCTCTGTTTTCTATCCCTGAGCCATTTACTTACCCACATACAGACATTTTCTCCCAGGCAAGCATTCTCATTTTTATACTAACCTTCATGTGGTACCGTGTCAATGCTTTGGAGAAGTCCAGATATACGACATCCATTGATTCCCCGCGGTCAAGTCTAGAACTTACCTCCTCATAGAAACTGATTAAATTGGTTTGACACGACCGATCCCTCATGAAGCCATGCTGATATGGAGTTATCTGCTTATTTTCATTGAGGTACTCCAAGATAGCATCTCTTAGAAAACCCTCAAACAGTTTACCCACTACAGATGTTAAAAACTTACCGGCCTATAGTTCCCGGGCTCTGTTTTTGGACCCTTTTTGAATATTGGCACCACATTTGCTATGTGCCAATCTTGTGGAACACTCCCTGTCAGTATAGAGTCCTTAAATATCAAGTATAAGGGTCTGGCAATGACATTACTTAATTCTCTTAGGATACGGGGGTGTATGCCATCCGGTCCTGGCGATTTATCTATTTTAATCTTTTTAAGACGCCCCAGTACTTCTTCCTGGGTCAGACAGGACACTTTTAAAGGGGAATTCACTCTTATATTCTGCATTTCATCTGACAGTTTATTTTCCTCAGTGAATACAGTGGAGAAAAAAATATTTAAGAGTTTTGCTTTCTCCTCATCGCTCTCTGCTACTCCCCCCTCATTACTCTGTAAGGGGCCGACACCTTCAGATTTATACTTTTTAGTATTTATATAATTGAAGAACATTTTAGGGTTAGTTTTACTCTCTTTAGCAATTAGTCTTTCAGTCTCTAGTTTAGCTGCTTTTATTTGTCTTTTACAAAATTCTATTTTTTCCTTATAATTTTTCATTGCTTCCTCGCTTCCCTCCTGTTTTAGTGATTTAAATGCTTTCTTTTTGTCATTTATTGCTTTCTTTTACAGTTCTATTTATCCACATTGGTTTTTTTTCTTGTTTCTTATCATTTTATTCCTATACGGTATGTACCTCTCACAATTAGATATTAGGATGCTTTTAAAAATATCCCATTTTGTGGCTGTATTTTTATTTTAGAGGATTTTGTCCCAGTTAGTTAGACCTATGGCCTCTCTTAGTTGGCTAAATTTTGCATTTTTGAAGTTTGGTATTTTTGTTCCTCCCTGAAGAAATGCTTTTTTTAATGACAATTTAAAGGTTATTATTTTATGGTCACTGTTACCCAGGTGTCCCCCAACCTGCACATCTGTTGTTCTGTCAGGTCTATTGGTTAATACTAAGTCCAGTATGGCCGTCCCTCTAGTCGGGTCCTGAACCAGTTGGGAAAGGTAATTGTCTTTGGTTATTGCCAAGAACCTGTTTCCTTTATGAGATATACAGGTTTCAGTTTCCCAGTCTATATCTGGGTAGTTGAAGTCCCCCATAATAACAACCTCATTCTGATTTGCCGCCTCGTCTATTTCATTTAGAAGTCGATTTTCTGTGGCCTCTGATATATTAGGTGGTTTATAATAAACTCCTATTAGTATTTTATTATTGTTTTTGGCTCCATTTATTCTACCCACAGTGACTCCACATCTTTATGTCCCTCACTTATATCTTCCCGGATTGTGGGCTTTAGACAGGACTTTACATAAAGGCAGACCCCTCCCCCCCTCGCCGGTTTTGACGATCCTTTCTAAAAAGATTGTAACCCTGTACATTAACTGCCCAGTCATAGCTATCATCCAGCCATGTCTCAGTTATTCCCACTATGTCATAGTCCTCCTCACACATCACTAATTCCAGTTCACCAATTTTATTAGTTAGGCTTCTGGCATTAGTGTACATACAATTAAGAGGTCTATGTATATTTTTTTACCCCGTTTGTCAATTTACTATTACTTATGAAATGGTTGTTGTTTTGCACAGTCTTCTCCCTACATTCCT